>JAODUE010045978.1:0-18727 GCA_027564755.1 Amblyopsis hoosieri | reverse complement strand
TACTGTATATACAGTATATATATAATAGATTACAGTATATTATATATATTAGCCAAGATCTGATTCAAGTCATTTGAGAGGACATGAATATCATTCAGGTATGCATAGACAATTAGCTGCTCATAGGAAAAATAGAGATTATTACAAATAACTCAGACGGCTGTCTTGCACCAGTTGAAGTGGTACTGACTTCTTGCAGGTTTGGATGTCAATGGGTTGTTCCAGCTGTGGTTTATTCTCTGGCACAGGGGTGTAAATCCTCAGAGCAGAGACCTCGCATAAATCTGGCCATGGCTGTCACACCTTGTTGTGTTTCCAATATAGCTCTTGTGAAACAGATGATATATGCTTCCATGCTAAATAAAAATGATGTATTGAAGCAGCAAGGTAGTCCTGAGATTGTTTGGAAAGTCAACTCCTTGCCCTCTCATTAATTTCTTATAAGTGTGCTATAATTCACTTTTAGCTTCTGAACTTGTGGCATGCTTTTATAGTTTGATATGCTAGATTGGTAAGACTAAACACTGTATTTAATGTGTTTATTCTGTGCCACTGGGTACTGGGTGCTGGTATAGTCTCATTGCAACTCATTATTTGAAGGTATACTAACAAAGAGTGACACTCATGAACACGCGAGAGGTTTGAATCCAAACAATAACGCAGTCCAACTCTAACACTCCCATCTACCAATTTCACGGTCTAGCCCTCATAACTGAGAGGACAGAATAATAAAAAGCTAATGGGGAGGGAAGTGAACAGAAGGTGACTCGACAAACATTATCTTACAGTACACCCATGGGGTCAAATATAGGCTGAGAAAAAACCTTTGTATTACCTGAAGTCAAAATGATTTTAAGCATGCACACATTTCAAAATGGAAAGCACACACACACACACACACACACACACACACACACACACACACACACACTTATCAACAGCCCCAGTCTCCGGATTTACTTTAGCAGTTCGGCTAAAATAAGTTAAGTAATAGCAGTCCAGGAGGGGAAAATGGGGAAAATGTCCACTGAGTGACTCATGCCTCTTTAGCGGTGTCACCAACAGCGCCTCTTCAGCCTGCTCTACTCTGCTTCTCTCATTCATAACGACATCGGTCTGGCTCTATCACCATAACAACAGGCCTGAAGACATTTCATTTGCCTTATTGTAATGGTTAGCAGTCAAACTGCTATTAGTGGAAAGTCACAGCTAGAGGTGGCAGCTCTTCCCTTGGAAAACATCCTCTGATCACTGGATTGATTCTTTCTACATTCAGTTGCTTAATGTTATGATTACATTTAAAGGGACATTTTGATTTGTGTATGATTTGTGTAGGAACATGTTTTTCTTTGAAATTACCATAGCGATTGTCCTTTCCAACGATTGGCTTAAAGTCTTCTCTAGGTACCCCTTCCCCTACAAACTTTAGTGCACCAACTAAATGTGTATAATCCATGTTGATACAATGTTGTTGTTCCATATTTAAATAAACTAATGGTTATAACATAAAATGTATCAAATTATTGTTTGTGTGTCTTTCACTTGTATGACAAAAGAAATGTCAACAATGTCCTGATCACAATGAGCCTTTTAGTAACTCCTATTTATCTGACATGTTAAACTGTCAACTGTCAACTAGATATTAAGACCAACGGCCACTGGTGGATTCTGATATGCGTCGATGACAAAATATTGAACAATGTTCTACTTAATGAGCGTTTAATCGATAAAAATGCTTTGTCGATTTTTGAACTCGTTCGTCAAATTGTCTTTACATTTCAAACATCGTTAAAAGCGCATTCAGTGACTTGCTGCCAAACATCCAGTGGACCGCCATTAGAATCTAGTGATGTCTAGTGATGTCATATGTCTGCGCCCTACTACAAAAATGTATCTTATATTTTTCTTTCTTAAAAATAATCAACAGTTTGGGCTACTGGAACATGAATACAATTGGTAAAACATATTTCATATCACATTCACTTCCTTTATTGTAAGATCCCAACATTATATCCTCTTTACATTTTGTCTGGGACCACAGGCGTTAGCTGCTCACAAAAATATCATGGAACAATGAGTACCCTGACAGTGAATAATGTTTCTCCTCCATTCATGTTGCTGGTTGTATAGGCCCTATATTGTCCAACTCAATTGCCATTTCAGTGTCAATCCAAAGCATAATTTGTCTTCACCGAAAAGCGCCTGAGAGAATGCAGACACATAGATTTCCTTTAACAAGCTCCCACCATCTGGGGTTTTAAGTGCTCTTGTTTTTTCTCTTGCAGGCGTAGTTATTAAATCCCATCCCATTATGATGTTGACAGTCTCTATCCCTGGTGACAGACACAGCCCCAACATACTCCCTGTATATCTGACCCCATTGTTTGTGCATGTAGGTGTGTGTGTGTGTGGTGAATGGATTTCAGTGTTTGTTTGTGCTGTGTAAGTGTATGCCTGTGTATTCAAGGCATCACCTTGAATGTGTACCTGTGTGTGTGTCTTTGTTCACTAATGCATATTTCCACCTCTGTGTGATCCTATGGTTCATAACAGAGTGTCTCAAGTGTCTGATGTCTGCGGTACGGGAACACGAATTGTGATCCCCTCTCTTGCCTGGGTTCTCAGATCTCTCCACACTATGTTAATGGTGCTTGAGACCTTACGGGTGTCCTGGGTATATTGCACAGATATACAGAAGGTTGACAGCCTTGTACAGTATACACATATATACAGTACCTATATTACGCTAGCACCACCTGTGTGGCTTGATTCTCAAGCAGCCCTAAAACTGATCCTCAAATCATTGATTCCTCCATTCAACATGATAAAGCCCTCAAGGCCGCTGATTCCAGATGGTTGATTGACATTCAGCTCCATGTATACAAGTGTATTTCACTTGTGCTGCGCAGCACGCAGTTAATCACACACAATTACCCCGATCTCATGGACAGCAAGACTGGCATCAATTCAGTCAATTTGCCTCAGTTTAACATATTTAAATGTAAACGCACTGTTAATCAAATTAGCATAACAATTGCTAATCCTTCTTCCTCTGTAATTTTGTCACTGATCATGTGTGAAAATCGCTTTCATTATGAAACCCAAATGTGGCTTTGTTTGAAATTATTTATTATAAAGCATTGAAATTTTGACCTTGAGAAGCCCATTTTTTATCCCAGTGGAAGATGAATAACAAAGATTTTGAGAATGTATTATAAAGAAAATTGTCCACTGTCATTAATTGTGGATATTCTTAATAAATAATGTAATATCTAGGTTTTGATGGGTTGATGGGTGATTGATATGATAGTAATGTGTTTCCCCAAGAAACATCTATCACATTTTCCTGCACATGGGTGCCCTTGTCAGCCACTTCTACATACAATAGGCCTAATTCTGTCAAGCCACCCTCATACAGTATAAGCAATTTATTAGAAAATAAGCAGTATGTTATACCATTTTTTCTTTGGTGGAATGGCTCAGTTTAGGGTAGTGTCTAAGAATATTTAACCCCCCAAACATGCCTGCAGCAAACAGAATCATGCAGCTATACGTTAAACAACACACTGCTGGCGGTCCAATCAGGGTGGGTTGGTAAAATGACACTGAAGTCAAGCGTGTTTCAAAATGTTGGTAGAGCTAATGAGGTGATCAAAACAGTTGTAGCAACGATGCTTGGATAATCAAATAGCTTCAAAATTAACCAGAGGTCTATACAATATGTCTCACAGTAGCAATTGTATTGGGTACTTGGTAATAGCTTGGGTTGTTATCAAAAGCACAGATTCATGCACAAAGAGAACAGTCAGTGACAGACAAGATATCAGTTTTAGTGGAAAGAAATCCCAGTGTTTATATAGTCTAGTTTGTCCATCCGTTAACAAAACAAAAAACAAAGATGTATTCAATGTATTCAAATATATTATAATTATTTAAATCAGAATGTATTTTGTTGTTATTTAGCAGCCATTTGTATGCAACAATTTGTACAACCACAATTAGCTGAAATAGTCATGCATTATATGTAAATACATGTACATGTACAGTGAGTTTGATAGTCACTAAAAATCACATTAAAGTAGCCTATACAGTATAACAACATACTTCAAGTCGAATGGCTATAATCAGATGATTACAACCAAAATATATTGGTTTTAAATCAAAAGTCAGTAAGCAAAAAGTCATAAAGAATGTTGACAATGAGACAATGGGAAACAAGATCTTTATTTGTCTCTTCATCTGCACATCAGGATTGATCTTAAACTGGACTACAGTTGTTCTGTTCCCCATATCAGTCTGGCAACTCTTTAATCATGGTAACTTGTCATAATAATTAGTGTCAATTAATTAATAGCAGCCGATAGGACAAACTTCAACTAATCAAGGACAACACATATGTGCCATTTGTTGTTCTGAGGTGGTAGCAATCAATTATAGACATTATTTAGGTATTATGACGGGAACACGCTTCCATTCACACATACCAATATGTACACCACATTACATAATGCTATCAACATGATAGCATTAAAACAAGTTAGATAGTATCAACACATATATTTGAATATCAATTTCAGAATGAATTTAAGTCTTTAAGTCATACAAATCATACAACAATAATTGTCTGTCAATTCTCTTTGGTGTCAACATGTTATAATTTGAATCATGTGACTAATTCCGAGTTCTGATGTATCTGGAATGTATGGCAAGCCGTTAGTTGCGCCATAAGTTGTAAGGGTTGTGTGTTTGTTATTTTTTTGGCTGATACCAATGACATTTGCTATAGTGTTGTCTTTTCACGGTGCAGTATTGCGGATATACAGTAAGAGAGATGTGAGAAGCACGGAAAACAGAAATAAAATAAAACAGTTCTGATTAATCTGAATATTGGTAGGGACAATTGAATGTTCTTTTGAAATTGGTAGGGACACGTCCATGGCATCCCTAACTAAACCTACGCCTATGCATGATATTGAAACGATAGAATAATATGATATTAATCACATTTATTTTATTTGTTGTCATCATTACACTGATTTATGACTATATATTTGCTTAATTATGTATGTATTTGCCAAAAAAAATATTTTGTTGGAAACATGAGTGAGACACCCTAGACTATATGTTAAAGAAAAGTATCCCTATCAGTGTAAACAAATAAACTGTAAAATATGAAACAAAACTCCAACCTTAACAATTTCTAACTGTAAATTCAGCAGAAGGCTACTATATTTATCTTACAATAATACCTTAAAAATGCGAAACTCCGGAATAAAAATACAGTAGAACACTGTGGTGATGTTCTAGAGTATTATTTACAGTAAACTTACGCCAAACACTGCAGCCGGTAATTTACCGTAAAATTTAATTTTTTATTTTATTTTTACAGTGCAAATGTAATCTGATTTTTTATGTAATCGGCTGCTATACTAAGCTGACAATTGCCTACAGAGACACAGAGCTAGTGATAAATAAGTAGATGTGGTTGGTCCACCAGAAATATAGACAGGACTATAAGTATAAACAACTACATGTCACCAGCAAATTCCAGTTTGGTTTCAAGTGAGCTACAGAATTTACCCCAGGACATACATAAAGTTTTATCTTATCTTAATAAAGTTTGACCTTATCTTACTTACCATAATTGTCACCTCAATATACAAACTAAAATAGTTCAAGACTAGCTGTAAATATACATGATTTGAATGTACCAGATGGTGGATGATAAAAAATGTATGAAGGACAGGAACATGAAATGTAATCCAAATGGCCTCACACATGCTGTTATTTATTTCCACAGTCGCTGCCAGCGGAGCCATTTGAGATGGATTAACACTCACACTGTCCTTTACTGCCTCCGCAACCCTGGGTGGCCGTGTCTTCTGGGTAATGTAGTTTTGGACTGTAAAGGCCTGTCCCTCACCCAAGAGGTGAAAGTAGATACCTCCAGACCTCAAGGACAGCCAGGACTTACATACTGTACATCATTGTGCCCCACTGAGTGAGCTTGTCCTTTGGGAAGTATTGCTCTACATGTCTCTTCGTTTCATCGTGTTCTGTTATTCCCCCGCCATGCCTGTTTTCTTCATTCACTTTCACCACAGTGAATACCCTCCCCCTGCCATTAACGAATATGCTTTCAACTTCCTAGCCCAATTCTTTCTGTCACCCTCCCTCTCTCACTTTCCCACTCCTTGTTGTTTCCATGAGGCGTGTTTTGACATCCCCACTGTTTACGTCGCTTACCCACACAACAGTCTGCGGCTGACCCCGACCAAACTACTGTGTCCTCCAGGCATGTATCCCATGCTATTATCATTCAGGGCATCGTGCGGAGGACGGAACGTCATTGTCAGAACCGCACATGCACCAGGTTCACATTAGGAGCGCAGAGAAGAGGAGTGCCTTGAAGAAAACCCCTCCAACTGGATCAGTGGTCAATGAAATAGAACAAAGAGGAGAGGAGGCGGGCCCATGCATGGATGAGGCCGCTGATAAAGATCTGCATGACGCATTTCCATGGGACAGGACTAGGGAACCAGGGGAGGGAGAGAGAGGCATGTTAAGGTCATTTGGATAAGTTGGGGTCTTAAGCCAGTCGTAAGCCTGCTTTGGGTAGAGGCCAACGAGCTATACCCTACTGGCAACATGCTCTCATGTAACTCACCTAGGTAGAGGAATGCAGAGAATGGGAGAGAGTCCTCTGAGGATCTCTTACCTCCAGACTACTGTTCTAAGCACTACACACACACACACACACACACACATACAGTACACACCTACGCACACACATATACAGCACACATCTACACTCATACACATTCATGCAGTACACAACTACACACACACACACACACACACACACACACAGTACACACCCCTACACATGCATACAGTACACACATACAAATGCCTACACATGCACACACACACAGACACACATACGGCGTCCTCCCATCAGCCCATCCCACAGAGGTGCAGACAGGAGCCTCCCTGGCTGAGGCCCAAGCTGATGATACCCAGAATGCCGAGCTAGCGGACCAGGTAAAAGCCTTTCGTGGCCAGACACCTTTCATCACGGCAAATTCCAGAACCGTGGCGCCACCACTTGCCGTGAAATTAGGAAACGTATCCCTGCGAGTTTTAATACTAGACACACACACACAGAGAGGTTGTAAATCACGTTCTTTTAAAGCATTTTATTACATTTTTAATAAAATAAGTCACGGTAGCAGTGTTTTGCGCTGTGTGTCGCATATAATTGCTGGTGACCCCGTTTTGTTAGTGTGTTTGCTGTGGCGTAACGAAGCTGCGGATGGTGTTACTGAGGCAATGTGGGCCTACGCTGAATTCCACAAGCACACATTAATGACAGCCTGGCACAAGATGGCAGCAGAAGATATACAGCCCGGGCAAAGAGACAGGCTGCACGCCGTGGAGGAAAGCACTGCGAATGGATTATAAATGCTATTATACGCTAAGCGCTCTGCGCGCCTTGCCAGAACTCCACTCTGTTGGGAGTAAATGTTTTTCTCCCATTGGTTTCCTTGCAGCTCTCCCGCATGAACTTCCTTCGCAGTAATACACTAGTTGCATGACTGTGACGGGACCAACTCTTGTCTGTTGGTGTCACAGTCTCCTGTTCTCCAATCCCTTGCTATTAAGTTTCAGTCTGTCATTTTGTGTTCCTGCTTTCTAATACCTCCTTAAGGTTCCTCTTATCCACTCCCCTATACCACCCTACAGTAAACTGACAGTGACTGACATCCACAGCTCACTAACTGTTATTTAATTTACAAGGTACTTTTTTTTTTTACGTTAAGACACTATATGGTTATTTTCTGGAAATGTAGAAACTTGCTTTAAAAATGCTTTGAAATCAATAAATAACTAATGGTATTACATAAATCACAGTTCAATTCAGTAATCCATACTAGCCGTCTTTGCCATGTCATACAGAAATGTAAAACCCATTAAGTGACGTATACTCCTGCATTTGCGTAAAGCTTGGTTTTCGGGGCACTGCACAACTTTCCACTGGTCTGTCTAGATCCTATAGAGGATCAGTGAAATACACATTGCACAGGAGGGGCAGATGACCAGGGCTAAGACGAGACAAAAAAAGACAGCGGTGGAGAGAGACCAGAGGTCCTCTTATGTGTCTTATCTGGGCAACATAAGGAATCTTAATAGCGGTGCAGATTGTGTGCTCTGTGCTATCTCACAGGCGACACAAGGCCAGCCTGGGGAATGCAGCATGTCTAAAGCAGCTCCAGTCCACCGCTGCGGAATTAATAGCGGAAATGCTACAGTGTCTCGGATAAGAAAGAGAGCATAAGGGAGGACACAGAGATGAAGAATAACAGTTGGGACTCCCACACTCTCTTTGAGGCAGGAACACGTAGTGTGAAAGATTCTGCAGGTTGCTCATATGAATATGGGTGTAGCTTTCCATCCTAAGAATGCAATTAAGAAGCAATGTGATGGACCTATCAGATAGAACCAGGTGAGGTTTATCCATCTCATTATTCACACCTCATCTGACTCTCCCATCGCACATGTACCTAATCAGTCAGAAGTCACCAGCTGAATGCTTAAGTGGCCAATGATCAAAGCCATGTTATGCAAAGGTGGAAGCATTCAAACTCAACTAGCTTTAATCGATTACAACAATAACTACAATTTCTATTTTCAATGGATTTAATTTTCCTAATTTACACAATCATAGAGATCATAATCTGACCCAAAATAAAATAAAAATGCTCCATGAAATGGGAGGCAAAAACATAACACAGCAACCATTACTATATCAACCAAAATGGTATTTCCAAAGCTGTTCTGTAATGCTACATGTCAACATGAATAAATGACAAATATGACAAGCTTGTAGTTTTATTGCAAGCTTGTTTTGCAATAAAATGCTCTGACATTGCTCAAAAATGAGCAATGTCAGAGCTTTATGCTGAATTCAGCATTTTATTAGCTTTTGTTCAGGTACAGTCTAATTACATTAATTAAATGCATACAGAGAACAACCCCAGAACCACCCCATAATTAGGATGCCGTATGCAAACAAGCCTTCTCTTGTCTGTAGTTATTTTGAGAGTGCCACTAGCCCAAGAACCAATTACAGACTACATGGCCACAGTATCAATTATACCAGCCTGGTATTCACAGCATGCTAAATAAGCAAGCTAAACAAAGCACCAATAGCGTATTGTTATTGTAACATTTATCCAGACCTCGAAGTGTATTGTGCTTCTGAAGAAACCAGGGGGAGCCAATCAGGATCAGTCTCGCTGTGTCGTCATCCTTTGCATTACCATGTTGGTTTTAGTAATGTGAACCCATTTGTCACTCTGTGGCAAGCTCTCCAACAACAAATGAAGTAAACATAATGAGTGGCTGGGACCTTTTGGTGCCTGGCATGGCAGGTTGGCTCTAATTGGTCACCACCAGTGATGTTTAGAGTAGAGCATGGACAGCAGGCAGGAGAAAGAGCTTTCTGATCCTGTCTTTAGCATCTGCACCGCATGTTTGTTAATCCTCTTGCCCGTTGTTTAAACAAGAGATTTTCTATGTAAATAAGATATTTAGTTTGAATCAGTTTTGAATGTATATTTGTGTCTCTCTCATTATCTTTCTGTTCTCTCTTTCATTTTGTAGAAATCTTTTTATGGTTATTTAGAAGTGGTTCAAGTAAGGTAAAATTAAATATGCATATATATGGATAACATGTACATACATGCATACATGTGCACACATATGGATACATGTATAAGGAATTTGTGTTTTCTATAGAAGACACTGATTGTGACGTAAACATTAATGACATCCTTCATTATAGACAAATCCCATAAATGTGTGAAACAAAGCCTACATTATCTATAGATCAACATAGCAGTTTGCCTTGTTGTGCTGTCTCTGTGAGGCCTATAGCAAACACTGAATGCTAAAAGGTAGAGCAGGTTTGAAAGTTATGCAAAATACCCTGCTAATGAATGACCTTGCAAATACTGTATCTTCACTATCTGGTAACTGGGACCATATCATGTATTTTACATTGATGAGTCAAATACAAGTAATGCAAAATCATTCACAATCACATTGTTTCCACTGGACTGGACTTTAAATAATTGTTAACCTTTTATGAGTGTCATTCCTCTACATGCGGTATATATGCCTTAAGGATTCACAGCAGCTGAGTGCTGAATTCTCACGAGCTGTTACTAATGGGCCTGTGAGTCAGAAACTGGACCTGGGGGCATGATTCACTATTGTCTCTGTACAACACGTATAGTGAGAGCATATAGGCTCACACAGCGCAAATGTTGCTTTAGTTAACTACTGTATACATAAAACGCCAGAGAGTGCCAGAGCGCTTAACCACAACCACACATAAGGAGAGCAATCAAAAGTTGGCAAAATAAGTTGGAAAACATCACTAAGCCATTTAAATTACTAATTTTTAAAAGAAAACACAAAATCAGTATTGCTGGATTGTTTGTAATGTGTCAAACAGAACTTAACCACAAGGGAAAGACACATTGGGATTCAGCACACAAATAGCTTTTTATATAATTTATTCTGTAATGGTTAACATCGCCATTATGGTAAATTCACATACCCAACAAATACTGTAAAGATATTCTCACCTCAGGTCCTAAATGTTTATTGTTGAAAATCATTTAAGTTATGGTGCTGCTAAGAGCTTATTTCCTAAAAACCCAGAAAACGACCATAAATATTCTATCAGTAGAACAGAGATCAGCATAGATAAAGAACATAAATGGTTTGGACATATTTTAACATTCTTGTCTTCTTGGCTTAGGGCCTTATAGATCCCTAGTAAACAATTGGGGTTCCGACACATACGTGCTTATGTTGTGACTGACTGAAAACAGGATCTGACCAACACAGACAATGTGTTAGCATTGTTCTTAAATGTGTCCTGACACAACCTCAAAAGCCTGTTTAACAGGTCCTGGAAATTTTAAGACAACCATGGGAAAATATTTTTCAAGGCAACAGTAATTTTAACAAGCTACTGTATCTATTTAACCTAACATACTATGCTGGCAGGCTAAATGACAGGGTTTAGTTGGGTAAACCTGGTCTTACTTAAGCTGCATTTGCAGCATCAGTTCTGTGTCATTGTCCTTGAGATCACAGCTCAAGTCAGCTAAAGAAGTTGTGTCTGTTTCAGTGAGCAAAAGTCTTTGAGGGTCAGAGATCATCCAATTAAATAATTGCAGTCATTGCAGTTGGGTTTCAAGTTTCCAACTCTGCAATGTAATGTTTGGGAAAGGTTATATCATTTCAAAAACCTTTTATGACTGTGATTTCATTATGCATCATGCTATGTAAAGTGGATTGAGTTGTTTTGCATCAGAATATCACTTTGAAGTCATGATAACTGATTCTTTGGGTCAAAGCAGGTCAAAGTGTTTAAAGTCCAACATTTTTACAATTATCTTGTTTGTATTTACATGACCACTGGCACCAAAAACCATTCAGAGTTTACAAATTGCTGCTTTAAATAGGATGGTGTTATTATCTTACAGTATTACATTAGAAGTGTAAAAAACACAGCAAAATGAGCTTTCACTATTTTACTGTTTATGCAGGAAAATATGAACCTACAAACAATGCTTTGAAGCTGACTTCTAACGGACAGACTAAGCATGGCGTCTTAACATTTTTTAGAAATCTTAACCTTTATCATACAGGATAAACCACTTATTTATGAACTGAATTAGAAAAGACTGACAGAACATCATCTTTTCAAATGTAAACCTATAGGTTAAGGTGTGCGTGTGTGTGTGTGTGTGTGTTTGTGCTGTGTGTGTACATACATATGCGAGTTTAGAAAACATATTATGATAATTTCACTTTCACCTGGTCACTGGTCACACAGACATTCAGTTCTGGACGCTGCTCATGTTACTTTGAAATGGTATGGCATGTGAGGTGTTGTGTTAATCTAAATAAACTGCATCTGCTGCTGCATAAAATATATTCGTACTAGTAGCCTACCATTCTTTACTACTCCTTTCAATAACAACAAATTATTATTATTATTATTATTATTATTATTATTAATAACTCATCATATCATTATTCAACAGTATATGGATGACATAATATGAGATTATTACAGTAGTTTACAGCAGTAGAGAAAGCTGGTAATCAATGCCTACATACTGTATAAGAAAGAAATAGTACGTCTACAAAACAAAAAGCCATAATGAAAAACAAAAAAGAAAAACATGCTATGCCATACTAAAAATGCAAATACAAGACAGATGTGTTATAATCTCAGATCAGTTTTTGTAAACTTGTGAAAAAGGTAGGCTAGGCTAGTTGAACTTCCACATCAGAGCAAATGTTTTTCGTAGGCCTGTCTCTCGAGGATTCGAGGGGGTAGCTTTGGTTAGCCAATAGGAAGGGAGGAACGGTAGTGTAATTTCACTGCGACTAGAGAGCACAGCCCACAGCGCACAGGGCGCCGTTCAACTATACTGAGAGATGATGATGTGACATGCGTGTGTACTGAACTCCAACAAGGCTCTTTAAGTGACCATCCAATGCAACCAATGTCAGCAGTTTAACTTTGTCTCTTAGAACAGGACTCGCTTCAGACTGCAGTGGTGCACCATCTCTGGACTTGTTATATGCCAGTGAAACACAGTGTGAATCGTTTTTCTAATTTCGGGAATACTGGCTCTGGATATCTTGTTTTCTACGATTGAATAATTTGAGGTGAGTGAAACGATTTTTAAAATGTTCATTATTTTTATTCCTCTAGACCTAGCCGGTTTGTTTGGCCATTAAAATTAGTTTGGACAGCTTTGCCGTTATTGTGAGCAATTGCAATTAAATTACTTAACTTTTTTTTATGAGTAGCCTATGCTTTTATGTCCTTTGCGCAACAACGTGTTTTGCAGATATCCAACCAGACGTTTTCTGCAAGCAAAGTTTAGACCAACTATTGAGTCCTTGGAGAAACGTGGTCAGAGCCGAGCGGGGCATGTGGGAGCATAAAAATCCCCCGGTACTCCAGATGCACAGACTCAGCTGTCGCCTGTCACTTTGGTGACAACTGGTGTACAGCGCCTCTCGGCTGTCTATCCGCCATCGCGTTTCCAACTCTTGACACAAGAGCCGCGATGAGTGAGGCAACAAAGTCTTCTTGGCACTTTACTTATAACCGTGAAACCGTAGTATAGCAGATGGAAGTGACTTGCGTACAGCTCGAGTGAATTCATCACTTCTCGTACACTCTCCTGGAGCTTAATATAAATGATTTCCTTTGGAGAATAGTTGGCGCACCAATAAATGCCAAGTGTTATGTTAAGTGCTAAGATTAGGTTATGACTGTTATGATGCGTTTGTACACAATGCTATATACCAGATAGTAGCTGGCAGCTACAGTACTTCCCTCACTAAGGACAGTAGGCTAGTAGCCTAGACAGTATAGGCTTACTGCTGGCCGTTAAGCAAGTGCAGGATCTTGAGGATCACAGAGCTTCGTGAGCCGCACAACGAGGTTGGCTTGAGATATGTGGCCACAGCTGGGTGACATCTGTACTGACCCCAGCTATGTGCTTTTGGCTGAGCAGGACATGTAACCCTTGTTTGGCGAACAACTACCTATGTATTGGATCTATTCAAAACTGTAGATTATGTACCAAGTGTAAGTGTAATAGTATTTTCAAGCATCTTCCACCTTAGGTTTTTGGTTTATGGTTCTAGCCATCTGAGCAATTTAGGAAAAGTGTAGGGCCCTTATAGACTGGAGCGCTGAGAAATCAAGGTGATGCTGTCACCTAGTGGTTAGACTCTATGTTTACCATTCAACAGAAGAACCTATGTGGTTAGGTGCATCGTTAGGTGCGTTTCACCATAACATAAAAATGATCATAGCCTATTAAATACATTAGTGCAACAGTTAGGCATGTGTGACCCAAAGCTGGGCTGACTGTATACCTCAATCCTTGCTCTTATATGTAAATAAAACACAGCCTTATATGGCAGCTGTGGTCAAAGTGCCAGTAGGGCAAACTGGGGAAATGTAAACTGGCTTTAATCTTTTCTCTAAATACTTTGTTATTTATAGACTAAAAAGGTCTGAAGAGGATATTAGAGTGTCACATTGTACTAATGGATAAATATTAATGTGTGAAACAATATAGGCTATCTTCCTAAAAGGGCCCTGTATAAAATATGCATTGTCTGAATACTTTCTTCCAGCAGCTGTGTGTGGGAGCTAATACATGGATATTTGTTAGAAATATACTTGGAAAGGAGCAATGGAAACCTTAATCCTCTATGGCTAATTCAGTGTTCAAGAGTGCCAGTAAACGGGAGGTGTGTTTACAGTTTGTTTTGTGCATTGTTGAGGATTTTGGGGATCGGTGGTCTGCTTATTGTTATTCTCACCTCATAATGCACCGTTGGCATAGCCTTTTAACATTAGCACTGTGGTGTGCATTGGTCTCACTGGGCCCCAACACACAACGAGGTGTGGAGATGCAGACAGAGCACAGACATGAAACCAGGCTCAGACATAAACATGCTGTGGTCTGCATGTGTCTATGCATGTGTGTGCCCTCATTGTCCATGGTGAGACAGACAAAAAGAGCTACCTATATGTACCCATGTGTGTGTGTGTGTGTGTGTGTGTGTGTGTGTGTGTGTGTGTGTGTGTGTGTGTGTGTGTGTGTGTGTGTCAGCAACAAGTGAGTCCCAGTGCCAGTGTCTATGCATTTCCCCACTGTTGACTTTAAAGGACCGTACTGGTGGTAGGTACACAGAAGCCTGTTTGTGTAGCACTAGCATGAATCAGCCTTGCGTCTGTGTCAAGCGGCTTCAAGCCAAACACTCTGGCACTTTATTTGTATTTTTCTACCCGGAGACATGGCCCTGCCTGCCGCAGCAGGTCTAAAAGCAGAGCGGGGGACAGGGCCGTGTGTTGTGAGGAGCTGTCAGAAGAGGTCCTGTCTTTCATGGCTCGGCCTATGGAAATGTGGCACGGAGCATATAGGGGCCAGGGCTGACCAGCCCCCGAGAGCAGAGCCCGTCCACTGTAAACTGTTTGTGGTAGGCTGGCAGGCTGGAGGCTGCATGAAATGTGTCTTGTTTAAACACGGGTCGCCCATATGCTTCATGGGGCCAGCCTGCATGTAAGTCAAAATCGGTCATTATTTCAGGCCCTTGCTACAGTAGCACTGTAGCAGCACGGTGGTTGAGAATGGCTGAACTACGTCTGATGGGAGACATCGTAACTTTACGTTTGCTGTGCCGCAAACTCCCACTTCCCCCCAACACCACCCCCATTCTCCAGTAACTTTCAATCTGCACATTGCCTATACGACTGAGTGGGGGTCTGCCCGGGGCCAGCGGCACACATTGGATCCACATGCGGAGCATTATTCCGAAGTGATTAAAGGTAGTTTAGTGATTTAGCGCTCGCAGGCACAACTGTGTTTATTAGAAGTTGCAGGATGATGTTAGGAGGGAAACAGTTGGCACACACATACGCGTTTAATGCTTCGGCGCAGCTCTGCTAACCGCCCTTGTATAATTGTGGGGCTAACCGTCAGACCACCGCGATGATGAAAGTCATAGTCGACACACATGCTTCATTATCACCCGTGTGCATACACTCGGCTTTGAAGGAACCCTACATAATAATGGTATAGCGATATGAAACAGGTCATTATCGACATGCCTGTCTTTGATAAAGGGGAATAACAGAAGTCTGTTTGACCCAACGTGACACAGACAGGCGTGCCCGGCCCATATGTTGTTCCCTCTGCGCTGCCCATCTATGGGGATCCATTCAAGCAGGCACAGCATCGCGGAGTGAACAAGAGGGAAAACGAAGGCAAAAGAAAACAGATGATCCTGAGATAGTCATTAAAGAGTGCAGCTCATTTCCCCGGCCCCACTACAGGGGATTCAGCTAGAGCTTTCCGGACCCCCGGCTGAAGGCATGCAACCCCTCCCCACAACATAGCCCTCCCCCCCTCCTCTTCCTGTGTGCCTTGTTCGTCCAGACCTGATGGCATTGTCAGAGAGGTGGAGTCAGCTAGAATGGATGATGTGGACAAGGTTGGAGGAATTTATACATGTATTTAGCTGGGCATGGGTTTTGTGTTGACAACAAAAGGTATTTCCAGAGATGTTTGGAGAGCTTGTTGGCGGGGGAGAGTTGGCTCTTGGCCAGATCCTTTCTGCTAAATCCCTTTTCTTGATAGTAGAACGTCTTCTCATTAAAACTGTAAATAATCCAGTCATATTTCACAGTGCAATTAATCAGGTTTCAAAAACCAATGTGTTCATACTGAAATCACAGGACCCTGAATTTAATTTAAACCCGTAGGAACTATATCCAAAATACACAATAAGATATAATAAAATATCACACTATTCTTTACTTCAACCTCTTCAAAAGACAGATAATCTTAAATCTTTAAAAATTGATATATTCCCATGTAATCTTATCCACATAATTCCTTACCACTATTTGAATAAGTCTCTGAGGTCTTCATTCTTCTCCTCCTATACGAGTAACTTGAGGTGAAACAGCATAAATTGCAATATCAGAATAAATTAGGGCCTGACATCTCATGTGACTTTCTTCAATGCTTCTTCAGGCAATTCAATGTACCAAGGTTATGTACTCCTTCAACGCAATAAAGTTTAGAGAAAAGGCATCATCCACCAGTAATCCTATCCAAGTGACTGAATGATGCCAACTGAGGCACATTTATACATACCTCTATGGAGGAGGCAGGTGGGGACGTAACATATTCTATCTCTTGCTGACAATAGTCACTGCTAACAACGTCGGAGTTTTTTTGGTCCCAATAACCTACATGGCAGGCCCTAGCGAGAGAGGAATTCCTAGAGGCACGCTTTTGTTTGCTAAGCGCACATTGTCTTCCTGTTAGGGATTACTTGTTAGGGAAGACTGGCCAAACCAGATGTGTATATCTGTGTCACGTATCTTCATGTTATGTCCTCAGATGAACATGCTCAACTCATGGAGCGGAAGGTCTTTACTGAAAAACTGAATAACAAAAAAATAATGAAAATGTAACTAACGTTTTTTTTTTAAATAATATTTTAACTGTATGCAAGTGATGCATTTAAAATAAGTATTTCTGTACTGAAAATGGTGCCTGATTTCAGATTGACTGGAAACACAACAAGTAAATATTCCAATATCAAACTGTTGACTAGAGTGGAAAAGGAGTGGATGTGAGTGGAAAGAGAGGAAACAGAGCACCCCATCATTTCGGACTATTTCTCCATTCGAGCATTCCATCTCAGTTTAGACTTCATGTTATGTCCTCAGATGAACATGCTCAACTCATGGAGCGGAAGGTCTTTACTGAAAAACTGAATAACAAAAAAATAATGAAAATGTAACTAACGTTTTTTTTTTAAATAATATTTTAACTGTATGCAAGTGATGCATTTAAAATAAGTATTTCTGTACTGAAAATGGTGCCTGATTTCAGATTGACTGGAAACACAACAAGTAAATATTCCAATATCAAACTGTTGACTAGAGTGGAAAAGGAGTGGATGTGAGTGGAAAGAGAGGAAACAGAGCACCCCATCATTTCGGACTATTTCTCCATTCGAGCATTCCATCTCAGTTTAGACTTTTTTTTAACATGCCCAAACTTGATTGGCTATCTGACTGGAAGTTGGAGAATAAGTCAGAGAGGATTGGTTACAACCCACAAATTATGTCATACCCGGAATGGTATGACATGACATGACATGACATGAAATTAAAATCTGAATCTTGTTTGATGATTATTCTTATAGAGGAATGTTTAAACTAAATTATATTTATATATTATAACACAACTGACTATACAAGTGGAAAAACCTGCATTTTATTATAGGGGACCTTCACTGTTTACCTAACTGTTAACTGTAAACAACATATATCTGTGATCTTAGCAGGTCCAACAATGACACTCTAAGTAATGTGGACACAATATAGGTTTGGTGCTTATGAATAGAGCAGTCCTTTTTCTAAAGTGATAAGACTCACTTCAAGAATTTCCTTCGGGATAAATAAAATATTTATCTATCTATCTATCTATCTATCTATCTATCTATCTATCTAAGACAGTCCGTTGGTCCTGTTGTATATTACGTAGATAGTATAGTACTAAGACACACACACACACACACACACAGACAGATCTCAGGCACTATCCAAACATAGCCTGTGTCTTTGGGCTTCTGGTATACTGACTCAGGCCTCCGGGGAGATTTAAAGGGATCTAACCAGACCTCAAAACACACACATACACACCATGCAACACTCTGTCCCACCTACCACAGTTTTGGACCCCACCCATTGCCCTTTTGGTGACATACTGTTTGATGTTAGTGAGCTCTGAGTTCAGACACACAAAAGATTATTAAAGTCTGTGCAGTTTGCAGTTTAGGTTTTGGTGACACCTACAGTAATTAAGTGGTAATTGGCTATTTAAAAACATACTTCATGAACTGTCAGAAATGTATGATCTGTTTATTATTACTTCATTTAGCTCTAGTTATTTAATCTCTGGTGGACCAATCACAGCCATTTGACGTAGACACCAGATTATAAAAATGTTCAATTTTTCCGGCTATGGACGGGTATCTAGGGGGGTAGGGCCGAGTCCGGGTGTCCGGGGTTTCGCTTTTGCCG
>JAODUE010045967.1:0-16763 GCA_027564755.1 Amblyopsis hoosieri | reverse complement strand
TGGCGCTAGCCGTAGACTTTGCGTCCGCAGGCTTGGCGCTAGCCGTAGACTTTGCGTCCGCAGGCTTGGCGCTAGCCGTAGACTTTGCGTCCGCAGGCTTGGCGCTAGCCATAGACTTAGCGCTAGATGTAGACTTTGCGTCCGCAGGCTTGGTGCTAGCCATAGACTTAGGGTGCGCTGACTTGGAGCTAGTCGTAGACTTAACGTCCGCAGGCTTGGAGCTCGTGGCCTCTGCATTACCTTTTGTGGCCTTGGTGTTAGCCGTAGACTTGGCACCAGCGGACTTGGCGGTAGCCGTAGCTTCCATGGCCTTTGAGTTAGACTTAGCTTGCGCAGGCTTGGTGTTAGACTTAGCTTCCGTGGCCTTGACATTAGCTGTGGACTTAGCATCCGCAGGCTTTGCGTTACCTGGAGACTTGGTGTCCGCAGGCTGAGGTTTACTATCAGTCTTTGTTTTAGCAATAACCGTAACAGGCAGTGGTAGCAAATGTTTACGGCATACGGTATTAGCAGTGCTTTTACCATACGTTTTAGTGGTGCCTTTACCATACATTGTTTTGGTTGTGCTAATAGGAAACGCTGATTGAATGCTGCTTTTGACTGTGGGGGGTTTAGCAACGATCGTAGTGATGGCTTGAGCAGCCCCTTTGGGTTTACCCAGGCTTGGCAGTTTCGACATGAAGGATTTGTGACTTGGAGACTGCTCACTTTCACTGCTCATACCGATGCTGTTTGTGGGGGAGAGAGAGGGAAGTTAAAACAAAGTGGATGTATGCAGAGATGTTCTTGGGTGTTGTAAATATTGCACAAAAGGCTTAGAGTCCAACATTTCTGAGTTACTCACATCTCAAAAATTTTGCCGATTTCCTCCGACTCGTTTCCCTGCAGAGCACAAACACGTCAGCGCAACATAGACACAGGCAGGCGGGACTTGCAGAACGGAGGGACAAAAGCGTGGTGCAAAACAATCACCGTTGCCTGGGTAACCGTGACATGTCTTTCCCTGATGTAGAAGTGCTTCTTGCCCATCAGCGTCTTGGCGTCGCTGGCCTTCTGGTAGCACACCACTACGGAGCCGCACTTGTCGTCCTGCGCGCAAAAACAAAAGCACACTTCAATCATTCAAGGGTTTACAGACAATAGAATCTCATCTTAGAAAATGTATCAGGTAGGACTGGGCGATATGGACCAAAAATAATAACCTGATACATTTTTAGCCACATTCATTTACATATGTGAGCTTTCTCTGGTGGTCAATCGCTCATGACTCCACTCCTCAGGCCAAGTGCAGGCATGGAGGAAGAGACGAACAAATCGAAAAAGTAATGAATAAATGCACAATATAACTATATCGATATAAACGATTTTGTCTAATCTTATATCTCTTTTGAAAAGATACACACACACACACACACCGGTATATCGTATATCGCCCAGCCCTAGTATCAGAGCTATTGTCGGGCAGAGCCAGGCTACACGAGCACTACCCAGGTGCAACAACCTCCCCCCTCCACTGCTGAAAACATTAATTAAATGACAAAAACACTGAAGAATATGAATGAGCTGCGCTGCATCATTTAGTGGTGAGCATAACGTTTTTACTGGTGCTCTTAATATTTTCAGTATGGAGCACCAGTGTCGGCGTATTCCACGTCTTAATTGGAAAATGCTACATTCGGAATGAGGCCTTGTTCGGAATATCACGTTTACAACATGACCAGTATTAAAACTGGGAATACTGCCCCTACTGGGAACAACCGTGGATCATTGGTGCACGTGTAAATGTAGACACCGACAGAACAAGAACCGCCCCAACCCACCATGTCGGAGCTCTGGAGCCGGCGCACCAGCTCCGTCTTGCCGAACCTCTCCAGGGCGCTCGTGATATCCACGAAGCTGGCCGAGCTGGGAACCCCGTCCACTATGAGCACACAACCCTGGATGTGGGGGGGGGGGGGGAGGGAACAGACTGGTTTTGACACAGTAGAAGATACCCCTACACACACACACACTAGATGTGGGGGGGGCAGACTGGTCCTGACACAGTAGAAGATACCCCTACACACACACACACACACCTGGGCCTTGTGAGGAGACCTCCTGCCTGCTGGAGGCGGGGCGGGGGTGCCCTTCATCCTGGCCAGTTCAGCCAGCAGGGCGGGAGCCAGGGATTGGACCACCGCTACCAGACCACTATGGTCCGACAGGGACTGGACCCCTGCATGAGGGCACGCACACACACACACACACACACACAGTGTTTTATAGACAGAACGATGATGTAGGAGAGATGTGTAGAAGAAGACAGGAAATAGAGAGAAAGAAGGTAGAAGATCAACCTCTCTCTCTCTCTCTGGAGAGATGAAGGAAGAGAACAGAAGAGAGGAGAGGGTAGAAGATAAGTCTCTCTCATACAATAGTACGCACACACACACACAGGAGATAACCCCAACCCCCCCTTTCCACTGACCAGAGGAGTCCAGCAGCCTCTTGGCTAGCCTCTCTGCACTGCTGTCCCTGTGCCGGCCTGACGAGGGCGCTCTGTCCCGGGTGTGGGAGCTGCGTCGCTGAGAGGAGGGGAGCGAGCCAGAGCGAGACCTGGTGGAATAAGCCATCGCGCGCGCGCGCACACACACACACACACACACACACACACACACACACACACACACACACACACACACACACACACACACACACACACATGAGCTACCCTGCAGTTAACGGCTAGCTGTCTGCTAACCAGCAGTTAACCCTCTAAACCCAAGAGCCGCGGCGGCTAGAGACAAACCGTATTTTGCCTCATAATCCAGACATTCCGCCGAAGAGACCGGTATATAGCGTGTGTTTTTGTAGTCAGCAGCGGCTCTACAGCACAACGTCAAAGTTGCCTCTAAAATTGATTCTCAAAATTGTGCTGAAAACGGCACGTTTTTATTTCATATCACATCTTCGGAACGTTAAGTGCTAGAAACAAACCGCTCCATTCCTCATACTCCAGACATTCAGTCGAAGAGATCGATGTACGGATTGTGTTCGTCATCTTAACAGCGGCTGTACAAGACCAACAGCAAATGGTGCCTCTTGAATGCCTCGCATTATGCACCTTCGAATGGTAGTGAGAGGGATCTGTTAACATTTCGGATCATATCTTGAGAACGGTAAAGGCTAGAAGCTCACAGTTTTTTACTCATAATTTAGACACTCTGCTGAAGAGAGGGAAATATATGGAATGTGTCATTTGGCAATCTCTCGCCTAAAAGCAAAAACTACACTGTAAAACAATTCAGTGTATAAATTATCATAATTTTAGGTACTAAAATGACAGAAATTAAAACATATAGAAATACATAAAGGCATACCCCATGAAACGTATGCCTTAGGAATAAGAACCTGCTCACGTGAGCAGCGTATGGTGGAGGGGCAGGATAAACTGTTGTGACAAGGGAATTGATTGCTGTTCTGAATAACCAGAAACATAACATCTCTCTCTATATGGTGTGTGCGCGCGCACGCGCCATGGCATGGAAGCATTACTAGTAGATTGTTCCATTGATGATATAGGCTAGATATGAAATATAGTATTACATGCTGCAAATCTTCGCAAAATCTTAAATTTCCTTCTCTCAGCTCAAAACTGGCAGTTGCAAATGATCCGTTATCGGATTCGGTTATCTCCTGGCAAAACCAAAGCTTGACAGCTTAAAACCGGGCTCTTCTGCGCACTCCTTGGCAACAGAAAAGCTTAAAAATGTTGTTTTGCAATCTATCGTGCTGAGGGTGCAGTTTTTGCGCATTTAATCTGAACAACCCTTTAAGGGTAAATCAAGTTAATATTCTGACCTTCTGGTGTATCTGCGTGGCGAGCGGGAACTAGAGCTCCTGGGCGAGCGAGATCGCCCTCTCCTGGGCGATCGAGAGGATCGAGAAGACGCTCTCCTGGGCGATCGAGACCGCCCTCTCTTGGGCGATCGAGACCGCCCTCTCTTGGGCGACCGAGAGTGAGTTTTCCTCGGCGATCGAGAGCGCCCTCTCTTGGGCGACCGAGAGTGAGTTCTCCTCGGCGATCGAGACCGCCCTCTCTTGGGCGACCGAGAGTGAGTTCTCCTCGGCGTTCGAGAGCGCCCTCTCTTGGGCGACCGGGAGGAGCGAGAGGATGCTCTCCTGGGCGATCGAGAACGCCCTCTCTTGGGCGACCGAGAACGCCCTCTCCTGGGCGACCGAGAGTGAGGCCTGCGGGGGGAGTGGGAACGCCCTCTCCTGGGCGATCGGGAGTGCGAGCGAGAGTGTGTCCTAGAGCGATGGCGGCGGGCGGAGCCCCCCTTGCCCGGCCTCTTGTCTGCCGCCGCTGCCCCCGAGGCGTTGTCATGGCGACGTGGAGGGCTTGGAGGTCGATGAGGAAGGGAGGGACACAGAAAGGAGAGAATAGGGCTCTTATTATCAGGCTCACACCAACACTGCTCCAACACAAACCATTGGGATCAATCTCACCTGGTCTCAGCTGGAGATTCTTTAACAGCACCCCAAGGTGATGGGTACCTGGCAACACACAGACAGGTATACAATACAATAGGTATAGTAAGTGATACTGGAGAACGCTTGCTCAATGGCAACTCTAATCAAAAGAAAAACAGAGTGCAATAGAGTGCACTGCTCCCTCAGAAGCTCCGCCCTGCACATTGAAACGCATTGCAAATGCTAGGGTACTGTTGTTGTGTGGACTGCACAACTATGTTTTATATTTACAGAGCCAGGGCTGTGTAGAAGTTCCCGATTCACTTTTAAGCGCACGCACACACGCACGAACGCACACTAAGCTAGCAGACCACAAGGAGATATTTGGCAATATTTGGCTTGTCTTAGAATCGCTTACTACACCTTTAAAGCAACAAGGCAACATTGTTCATTATGTGATTCAGATTTGAAGGTGGAGTCAGCAATCGATAAAAATTAAAAACACCGTAATAGGGGTGCTCCGACCCGCACATTGGACACGCATTGCCAAGAGCCAAGGATAGTGTTGTGTGGTGCGGTCTGCACCACTTGTGTTTTCTAATGTGTAGAAACGGAATTACTTTTGCAGCTATACGGGCGGCCTGCGGACCTCTGAATGTGACAAACACATGAGGGCATTCGCTTACGATCGCTGACTCCATCCTGAAAAGGGCAGTATTGCAAAAGTGTCACCAACTTTTTCCGGAGAAGTCTGCAGCTGTCCTTGTGTTTGAAGGAGTCCCGGTGCTCGGCCCAGTCCTGTCATTCAAACACACACACAAACACAGCGTTAGCAGCGCACGGCTTGTGAAGAGCAGACACCACCATCATCGGCTGTCCCGGCATCAAGCCACATGGCGTTTTCAAATTGTCAAGGTCAACGACCTCCAGACGCTTGTTGTCGTGTGACAGATGGCAAGGGGATGGAAAAAAAAGTCAGTCTTTCATCGCCGTCCGACAAATACATTAATATACAGACGTCCATCTTCAGGGGAAAACGGACGGGTGGAGGCATCCATTTAAAGATGGCTGCCAAACATGGGTGAGTGACGCCCCTTTTCGTCCTTCCACGTGCGTACATGCATGGTTCGCCACTAGGGGGCCACGGTATCATATTTGTAAGACAACTCTTCATTCATCATCAGGTTGTCCACTGGAGCTGGGGGGTGTGTGTGTGTGCGCTTGTGCCACAGATATTTAGGAGAAAAAAAAAAACAGCCCTCAAATTCAGTCACAGTCCCATTTCCTCAATACATGTGCAACGCTGCATTGGGAAGGGGAAGTTACATTGCAGAGGAAACACCAAGAACAGGCATGTTTCTGATGACCAAGTGAGGATATATTTTTAAATAAATAAAAAAAAATATATATATATATATATATATAAAGTACAGAACATCGTTAAAAGTACAGTTGAAAAAACTGCCACCAGCTGACAAAAAAATACTAGGAAAAAACTTGACAATGGTTGACAAATATGCTGATTACAAAACAACAACTTACATGTGCTACAGGTAGGGTTTAAGAGCTACTGTATACATTTGTTGGAAACGCCGTACACATCCATCCGCTGTCAGCAAGTCAAATGCTCTGTGTGGGCTCGGGTTGATAGCCCCCGTCTCTACATAAGCCGATTCGAACAGTGCCCACAAATATTCAGGCCAACCGGGGCTAACAGACCAACAGACTCCAGAGGGAGAGGAGGTTGTTCGTTCTGTTTTAGCTAGCTCTCAAATCCTACCCACCGCAGCTTCACATAGAACTTAAATAAAATGTGAAACAAAAGGGCACAAGCAAATAAATAAATCAACAACTTCAGAACAGAACATCTGTAAATATATGCTGGCATATTCACCCTCCCACCCACAGCCTTCATACTGTGTGTATTTCACACAAACACGCATATGCAGTTTGGATCCAGCATGGCCCAATCCCGCCCTCCACCATGACAAGTCAACACCGATAATTAACACAGAAGCAACATTAGCTCGCAACACATCTAAGAAATGCTGCGCTGCGTGTACAAACCATACAGTATTTCTGAACAACATGTAGCTACAACGGATTAACTAGACAGGAGGCGTCAAAAAGAGCGCCCTGCATTAGCTCAGCATAACGTGTGTCCTACACGGGCTTCTCAGCTACTCACCTGCGAACGAGCACACGTTTTTTGACACAGTGTACAGGTGTGGGGGAAGAACTTGGGCGTGACTGACACGTAGTCGTTGACCATGGCCTGTGTCGGGAAGCTCTTGGCGGCTGTCGTCGTCGTCGTTGCCGCGGGAGGCAACTTCGCCGCAGCGGGAGCCGTCAACAGAGGCGGCGGCGGCATCGCCTGCGTCGTCAGGGGCAACAGCGGAGGAATCTGAGGCGACACGAAGGGCCTGAAAGGCGTGGAGAGGAGGGGTGTGGGGGAAGAGGCTGCGGGAACGGGGAACAGTGGCAGAGGCGTTTGCCGGGCGCCGGGGAATGGTGGTGGCCACATGGAGGCCTGCTGCGACGTCATTGGCTGCTGCTGAAGACTCTG
This sequence comes from Amblyopsis hoosieri, assembly GCA_027564755.1. Classification (NCBI taxonomy): domain Eukaryota; kingdom Metazoa; phylum Chordata; class Actinopteri; order Percopsiformes; family Amblyopsidae; genus Amblyopsis; species Amblyopsis hoosieri. The sequence goes on along the minus strand of JAODUE010045967.1, from coordinate 9,742 downwards.
GCAGCTGCCGGGCGCCAAACCCTCACCCTGGTTGCTGAGCACCACCAGGGCGGGCCGACCGGGGCTCGCGCCCATCATCATCATGGTCGCCATGGTGCCCACCTTGCTGGCCGACATCTCCCGGTCGCCCACTGACTCCCTCACCGGGATGGGCTGGGCCCCTGCGGAGACGGCCGCCTTGCCCTTCTGGGCCGCCGGGGCCGGGGCCGGGGCCGAGGCCGCGCTCTCCTGGGTCTTGCGCTCGCGGTCCTGCTCGGGGGTCTTCTTCCTGGCGCTCTTCTGATTGGACGGTCCCGGGGCCTTGGTGGCAGAGGTGGGGGGGGCGCGGGGAAAGCCGGAGGAGGAGGAGGAGGTGGTGGTGGTGGTGGGAGGGGGGGCACAGGGGAAGACTGGGGAGGAGGAGGAGGATGGGGCGTACGGCTTTGCCCTAACACCCTCCGGCTCGCCGGGGGAGCCTTGACTGTCTGCGTTGCCGCGGGTTACCTCCTGGTAGCCCGCGGCGTATTTACTGGTGTGTCCGTAGTCAATCACCTTGCTCTCCGCCGCTGCCGCTGCCGCCGCCGCGACCAGCTTGGCTGCCGCGGCAACCGCGGACGCCTTCTTGGCCTTCTGGATGCGGATGTCGCGCAGCAGGAAGGGCAGGTTGGCGGGCGTGATCTGCTCCTCGGGGTACACGCTCAGCTGCTCCAGGTCCTCCTTGGAGAGGCCGAAGCGCTCCAGGATGCCCGTGGCCGACTCTGTGGTGTAGCGGGGGGCGGGGCCCCCCGCCGCCCCTCCGTCGTCAACACGACCGCCGGAGTAGCGGGGCGCGGGGCCCCTTGCCCCTCCCCTTTCTGCCCCTCCGTCGTCAACACGACCGCCGGAGTAGCCCGGGGCGTCGTCGTAGGTTTGGGGGCGGGGCTGGTACATGTCTGAGGAGGAAGAGGAAGCGGATGCGGCAGGGGGTCTCTGTTGGCTAGGCAACCAGTCTGGCTTGCTGCCCTGCTGTTGCTGCTGGTCGCCGGAGCGACCAAGGCTGGAGGAGGAGGAAGGGGAGGGGTAGGGGGAAGTGGAGACCAAGCGGGGGTCCCGGACAAGTCCGCGGTCGCGTATGGTGTCGTTGAGCCTCGCCACCTCCTGGCGGGCGCGACTGATGTGGAGGTCGATGATGCTCTCCAGCTCCTCACTTCCAGCTTCGCCTCCGTAGCCCTTGGAGGTCGGCCGGCCCTGGGGTTGGCTCCGGAGGGTCGGCTGGGCCTGGGCCTGGGGGTGTGGTTCGCTCTGGGACTGACCCCGGGGGGTCGGTTGGGCCTGGGAGCGGGGCTGGGCCTGGCCCTGGGGGTGTGGTTCGCCTTGGGGCTGACCCCGGGGGGTCGGTTGGGCCTGGGAGCGGGGTTGGCCCTGGAGGTGGGTGTGGGGTTGGACCCGGGGAATCAGCTGGGCCTGGGGGCCAGGGTGGGCCTGAAGATGGGGTTGGGACTGGGAGTGAGGTTGGGCTTGGGGCTGGCCCTGGGGGGTCGGCTGGGCCTGAGGCCAGGGGGATTGGGCCTGAGGCTGGCCCTGGGGCCAGGAATGATGGCTCTGGCCCTGGGGCCAGGGGGAATGGCCTTGGGGTTGGGCCTCGGGCCAAAGGTGCACAGACATCAGTGGGGGGGCCAGGCGAGGGTCCCTGGAGGTCTGTGCGGCGGCAGGGGGGGTGGGGGGGTGGTTAGGGCCATAGGGGGAGTAGTAGGGGTGCGACATAGCGTTGGCGACCTTTAGTAGGTTGAGCAGGCTGATGGCCTCCGCGGTGGGGGTCGGTGCGGCTGCTGCTGCTGCTGCTCGGTTGCCAGCGGCGACGCGGCTGATTTGCGCGAGCGCTACCTGCGCAGTGATCTGCGCCAGCCGCAGGGAGGCGGCCTGCTGCGGGCCAATCGGGAGTGAGCGCCCTCCTCCTCCAATCAGAGGGCTGCAGAGGGGCCCGGCAACGGTAGACGAATCTAACGCAAAGCTGAAAGTTAGCAGACAGGAGAAGAACAAACATTGTCATTATTTAAATGCACTGTGGGGGGTTCGGGGGTGGTGAAATATCACCGGGGTCGGGAGCTGCCACTGCGTCCGATGGACAGCGCCCGTCGCCACCCTCCTGGAGTCTGCTAAAGAAAACAGGCCAAAGCAACAGAGCTAAAGAGAGGCAGGGTAGATAGATACTCACATCATCGGTAATCTACCAGCAAGATGCGCTCTACACGTTAGAAGTTTTTAGCTTCATCGTGTAGAGATTAAAGTGTAGCTGCACCCCAGCTCTGAGCCTGACTCCACCCGCTGCACAACTTTGCAGAGAAATGCAAGCACGAGCGATGAACAAGTGGGTTGGGGCTGAGAGGGGTCCCCCCATTTTTACAACTGATTTTCATGACGCACAAGAGTATCAAGTGTACTGTTGTAAACCAGCCAAGTCTTAAGACGATTTTTTTAAAATGCGTTGTCTCCATTTTTTTTAAATCGACTTAAGACTTTGCTGACGTCTAGAGCCATTTTGAGACCATAAAATCCAGATTTTTATTAAAAAGGGGAGTTTGGTCAATACAAACACCAGCATTATTGTGTCACAGCACAGTGCAGTATTTAGTTCACAGCTCCAAAAAACTGAATTTAGGGTGCAGTTACACTTCTCTCGTCAACCTCACATAATTTTATGTTTTAGCCACTTCCTGTGAAAAGGCGCCGAGCGAGTGAATGGTTCTCAAACGGTGAGCCGATGATTATCACGTTATTTGCTCCAGTGTAAGGTAAGAAATTAACTACCCACTCAACTCACTTCTGTCCCATTTAGATCCAGAATACCCTTAAGCTGCAAACTTTCAATGTAAAATTCATCCCAGATAGAAGTCCTCAATTTAGAGATTTATTATACAGGCCGATTTATTGGAAAACGTTGGAAAACAGTTAAAACAACAATTGTTTAATATAATTAAGATGCTATTGTAAAAGTACAACCCTTTTATTCTTCAGCGTAGATTCCAAACTTCGATTAAATGGGAGAAACAGTTTTGAGACAAGATTTTTCTTCACTTTAATTCTACTTACCTTCCGGAACAATCCTCATATTGCTTGCCTCACCACACACGCACACACAATGCTAATCACTAATCACGTAAGGCTGGGCTATGTAACGCGCCGTTAATGATTGGATGAATGGCATCCACTAAACTGATCAATGTAAAATAATGATCTGACACAGTACAGTCACAGTGAAGGCTTTATTGAAGAATTTAGTTTAGGTTAGTTAAAGGTACACTCCTTGATTTGGGTCTAGAACCTGAGTTCTCCCCTCTACTACTGCCCCTACAACAAGCAAAGCGCAGGAAGGGCTTCTGGAACACAATCGAGGAGTCCACCTTTAACCACAAATCCATTACAAGTTTGTGGTGGGAATTCTGACAAATAAAGACTCTCAGTAGATCATCAGGGTTGTGATTTATTTATCTTTGCGCAAAGAGACCAACACATGAGCAAGCTGCATCAATTAGACAACAGTTCCTCTAGAATGAAGGTGCCGACTGTTCAGCTTCTTCCACGTATATACCTTCACTCTCCCTGGTTCATGCTTCGTCAAGCCAGTCGTCTGCTGACCAAGCTATACATTATTTTCACTTCCTTATATGACATGTCTGCATGGATGGCTTAGCGACACAGGAGACCTGATACTGCTGACAAGCATGTTTCTAAGTTGCCTAAGAAGAGAGTCTAACCATTATACATGGAATTCACTTATGAATGTACCATATCATGATTTGTTATGTTAATATGAATATTTCCCCATCACAGGTTTAACGTTAAAAAAGGAATACCGATACACTATATAAAGTGGGCAAAATCTTCAGGCATAGAGAAAAAACAGGAAAACCGACGGAAATGTGATTTATTTTTAGCGACATTAATTGACGTGAGCTTTCTCTGGTGTCTCCGCCCCTTTGACACTCTGAACGCACTAAGTGCAGGCATGGAGGGAGAGACGAACAAATTGAAAAAGTCATCAATAAATGCATAATATAACTATATCGATATAAACGATATTGTCTAATTTAATCTCTCTTTTGAAAAAATTCCGATATAGACCGGTATATCGCCCAGCCCTAATAGGTATACAATAAATCACTCAGTAGTTTTCCTTAGCGCTGTCGTCCTTCCGTGAAGAGCCTATTCTCTCTCCGATTGGCTTTCTGAGCCTGAGCTTTCTTGTCTTAACCAATCATCTGATCAATCTGATAATTTTGTAACACAACAGCGAAAATAGCCAATCAGAGAGAGCGGAATTCTTGCAATGTCTTAACAACAGGAGGAAATATCTAATCTCTAAATAACGAGTTTGAAGTAGTCTTAATGTTCAAGGAATTTATTTACTTTAGCGATTATCTTTATTACACCAACTTGTGAACCAGGTTTAGCATGAAAATGTGTAGTTACAAACAGCAAATTCAGTAGCGGCACTCGCATATGCGCTCGTATAGAGAAATAGCCGACACAATCACGCATACCAGTTTGGGCAAGTTATGATTTTGTTTTTTTTTGCGTTATTACAGAGAGAATAAAGTATATAAACAGCCTACCGGTTCACACGTGAATGGTACCCAGCCAGTCCTAGTTGCTACACAGCTAAATAAGAGCAGTGGCAATATTTAAAAGGATTTCACTTGACATTTGCTTGTTTTAAGCACAAGCAAGCTCATAGCTCAGATTTTTGCACTTCTATTTGATTACTTTTTTTTTAGCAATAATTATAATAATAATTTCATGTGGGATTCCTTCTTTACCCACTTAGATGGAGTTTACGCTAAACCTGCCTGGTAACAGAGCAATCTGATATCACCAGTCTTATCTTAGGGGTCTAGTGGAGGCTGTTGCAGATGGCTCCACTGACTGCTGATGTTAATGAAAATACACACTTAGGTTCACAATGCATACGTTTCTCATAAACTTATAAAAATTATACTAATATATATACACACATACATATACATATATATATATATATATATATATATATAATAAAATTATACAGCAGACATTAGAGCAATAGGTTTATCTACATAGTTTCTACCATATAAACATATAATTTCCACACTAGTCTGCTCCTACGCACACTTAAACCTCTCTCACCCTGTGTGATATCCAGGGCAGGTTCCTCAAAATTAGACTTTCCCTCATTTCCTCTGGGTTAAGCAAGACAGCTAAAAGCTGACCAAGGCATCAATCTCCATTTCCTTGTTAGGGCTTCTGCACATGTTGCCGATAGAACCGTTTCAATACAGCCGACAGTAGAAAATAGTCACAGACACTAGCATTCATTATCCTGTACAATCCTAATATCATGATGAATATAAGTATTATACCATTAATATTTTCGGGATTCCCGCGGGATGGGAAACAAAATAATTATTAAATCATGGGACTGGGACGGAACAGAAAAAAAATGTAATCTGTGGGAGTGAGCGGGACCGGGAATCGTAATAACACTATAACGCTCAACTTTATACACAAAATGTTTAATGGGATTGGGATGGGAGAGGTTTAAAAATCCACTCCCATGTCACCCTTTAGTGTAAATTCCAAATTAAACCTCTCTTGCACATTTATTGCCAGTGTGCACCTACTACTATACAAAATGAGCACCGCACACATCTAGCTAGCTGGTGAATGCTATCGTACAGCACTGCCATCTGCATTTCTCATCTCATGAAAGACAGTGTTCTGTCTCTTCACCTGCACAATACACACCAAACCACATGTTGCACCAACAATGTATCACCATGACAAAATCTAGCAATAAAGACATAGTAAAAATACATAATACCAACAATTCAAGTACTTTTTTGCTCCATTATTTATAATATTCCTCGTCTGTTCTTGAGCTCTTTAATAATTAATTATATAATAATTATAAGTATGGTCAGTCATATACACACACATTCACGTGTTAAACTTCTTAAGTGTGGAAAAAACTGTTAGAATCCGTTTATTTCTTATGTATACCCTTGATCTAGACTGGCTGGCTGCACTACCTAAACGTGATGTCATGATCAAGTTATAAACTACGACAAAAACACCTGTAAGTCTTATTGTTGTGCATTGAAAAACATTTGAAAATGTAGGTATTGCATAATTTTACCTTACTTACCTTGACCTTCTGTAGTTTAATGTTGGCAAACTTTCGTTCATATGAACAATAGTAGACCAATTGCTACTTTCTTTTTGCTTTGCAGCAAATTCCATGCAACAAATGCTAAACTAACAACAGAGATTTGTTTGCAAAATATATACCACGTTTTATTGTCAACAGCGTATCAAATAACCAATTTCAACAAGTTAAACATGTTTATATGATAAACGTGCAGACTGGGTCTAAACTCCATACGTAGCCCATTGATCACGTTGTACTGGAGAAATCCACTGGAAAAGCACATTATAATTAGCACTAATACTGATATAGACAACTCACGTCTGTCTGCCATGAGACATTGAGTTTGTTGCAATTATATAAACGAATGCAAAACTGAACATACATTGGAAAATGAAATACAATCGATGAAAACATAGCCCCTCTACTAATTACCGTAACATGTGCGACTGGATCAACTAGGACAACGTATCAAACACTACCTACGCTAACGCAGCCATGCTAGTAGCAACCGTATCGTTTTTATAATGGAGGCCCGATCATCACAAATGAACGTAAATAAACACAGTGTCTCACGCGTTAGTCTGTTAGTATAGATGATGTTACCTGATTATAATTATTATCGACTTATCGAAGTTTTCTAGTCCTTTTCTGGTGTTGTGACCTGGTGCCTCGAAGTATGTTGGGGCTTCAAGGCTGAAGACGCTGCAGCCCGGACGTGACGCTTTACCTTTGGGTTGCCAGGATGTTTGCCTCCGTGTGACGAAACGCTTGTTACGGTATTTTTTTATTTTGTAAACCTGTTTACAAATGCATACTTTGTTTTTGTAACAGCACATAACAAATAACAAATGTTTAATAAAATATGCGCTGATGCCAGAATGACATTTGTCTGCTTAATCTCCCTCACCAACTGCCTTCAGGACATATCATGCCCTCCAACTCAACAACAGCAAGACAGAGGTCCTGCTAATTGGCACAAAATCCACTCTCTCCACACAAGACAACCACGGCCTTAACATTGCTGGTCTTGTTGCATATTATTTTGTATATATTTCCCAAATCTTTTTGGTTTAAATGTGTCTCGTTTCAAGAATGTATATAAACCTGCCTTGGTCAAATGTTTATTATTATAGTATATGTCTCAGCCAAACATTTTTTTGTTTTGTTATCTCTGTATTTGCCTATTTGCAATTTAAAATGACCTTGAGTGATTTGAAAGGCATACTGAATAAAATATATTATTATTATTATTATTATTATTATTATAGATGTATAATGTTAATTATTATTTTATTTTTTGTCAATTAATGTAATTTGTTTACATATTTAACACTATTAAGATTCAACCCTTACAAATTCAACAGAAGTATAGCCTACCAGTAGTTACACGATGATGACGACAACGATGATGATGATGATAACGATAATGATGATGATGACTTGTATTTATACAGCTGGAAGGATGGATGGTGCTTTTCAATGACCCAAAGCCACGTTACAACGTAGAACATGGAACAAAATACAAATAAAAAAAAACACATACAGTGGTAAAACAGAAAGATAAAAAAAGAAAAATAATTAATAAACGTAGAAAGATGTCTTTAGGTTTTTTTGTCTTTTTGAGGATGGAGATTGTCTCAGACAGTCATGGATGCTTTGTGTGGAGAGAGTTCCAGAGCCTTGGGGCAACTGTTGAGAATGCCCTGCCCCAAAATCTTCTCATTTTAGACTTTTGGATTATGGGTGGTCTGAACCAATGAGGGCACTTTCACTAATCTACCACACGATGGTGCTGTTATCTGAAAAACATACATGTTTCTGTAATGATATTAGTCAAGATGATTCATTTCATTTATAGTAATTAGTCTACCTACGGTAATCACCTTAGCATAAACGGACGACTGTTCCATTTAATAATTTAATGCTTACTGTAAGTATTCTTATATATCCCACAGACAAAGTATATCAAACCAGCATTGATAAACTATACCAAAACCAAATAATGCAAAAAGTATTATTCAATCTGAGAGACATACTTTTGTTTGCTACTCGGAGGGTAAGGACTAACATAAGTATTCTTCTGCTTCTACACATAAGCACAGTAATTCTGATATATTTAGAGAGAGAGAGAGAGAGAGAGAGAGAGAGAGAGAGAGAGAGAGACAGAGAGAGGTGTGGTTGGATGATGATGATGATAATGGTATGCGACAGAATTAAGATATAGCTACTATATGTTCATTATATGCACATTTTGCAGTCAGCATTGTGTACAGTCATACTTTACAGAGTATGAATGAACACTTCCTGCCCTGAACACTGACACCTTATGGGTGCCTGCAGCCCTTACCTCAATCTGCTCTGTGTAAATGAAAATATCTCACTGGTGGAGGTTTAAAACATACTGACGGCACTACGATTCCATTCGTAGTCGCTGACTTCACTTTTACGACCGTAAATTATTTTTTTTAAAAATGTTTTTGTGTGTTTGTGTGTGTGTGTGTGTGTGTGGACAGGGTGTATCCAGGGTGTAACGGGTGTTGACGTTACAGGGTGCTGTGGAACACGTTAACCAGCAGGTGGCGATTCATATTCAGATGAAGCGTGTGTCTCTAGGGGGCAGAGGATGCGCATGTTGCCCATGTAGCACTAACGCGTCCCATAATCCATCATGGGACAGACGACTTAGCGCCTGACCGCACAAACAGCTGCCTGGCAGCGAGAGTGTGGGAGTGTGTGCGCGCGTGTGCACGTGTGCGTGCGTGTGTGTTGAGCCTAAAGGGTCTGCATTTTATTTTTGTCTGTCATCGCTGTCCTGCCTACATGCACACACACACACACACACACACATATACGGGGGCAGACACCTACACATACACACGCATGAACACACACATGCGGAGAAAATAGCATGTGACAAATGTATTATTACTATTGTTTATTGTTATATATAATTAGAACTTCAAAAAATATATTTCTTAAGATTATAGATACCAGATATATGTGTGCACACACTTGCAGACACACACACACATGCACAGCCTATTTCAGCAGCTACTCAATATATCATTATTCATTCTGTATCATTTATCCTTAACTCCCCCCCCACACACACACACTCACACACACACACACACACACACACACACACACACACACCACTCCAGAAGTCAGATATACATTTTATCCACTTAAATGACCTCAGCTATTCGTCTGAAGCTCATGTGACCAGAGAACATGCTCATGGTGTAATATGTCACCTAATGCTAACGCGTCCACCAAAGGCCTTCAAGGCAAGTCTGGACACTCAGCATTCATCTTGTCTCAGCAAGCTAGCCTTTACTTGGCGCTGGCTAAATGTGTCAAGAAACGCTTTTATGACAGGAGAGGAGCTTTGATTGACAAGCATTACGACCAACGAAATAACTTGATGACCAAATCAGATGTAAAACTTATACTGAGGAATTTGTTAGGACATAATGACATACAGTAAGTCTGTCTGCTCTATATAATGTATGTGGTACTTCTAGCATAGAGTTCTATTGAGGACTCTCTAAGTGGTCTGTCTCCTCTATATAATGTCTCTGGTACTTCTCCCATAGA
>JAODUE010045947.1:0-18730 GCA_027564755.1 Amblyopsis hoosieri | reverse complement strand
AGGCACGTCCAGCTGGGAGGAGGCCTCGGGGAAGACCCAGGACTAGGTGGAGAGATTATATCTTCACACTGGCCTGGAAACGCCTCTGGATCCCCCAGTCAGAGCTTTCCAATGTGGCTCGGGAAAGGGAGGTTTGGGGTCCCCTGCTGAAACTGCTGCCCCCGCGATCCGACTCCGGATAAGCGGATGAAGATGGATGGATGTTTCTAGTTTGATGACAATAATAAGGCTGTTTATTCTCATTTTATGGTCCCAAATGTCTTGTGCTGTATTATAACTAGTTTTAAGTGGATTTTGACTTTTGTTTTCTGCAGGTGAAGATCCAGCCTGTGGCCAAGTATGACTGGGAACACAAGTATTACTATGGCAACTTGATTGCAGTGTCCAACTCCTTCCTGGCCTACGCCATCAGAGGTGACTTCCATTTAATAAGTAACATGTAACTCACTCACAGCTGTGGTTCGTTTGTGTGGTTCTGGATCAGGGTCTGAATCGATACACATTTTGTGTTCATCCCTGGGTTTGTTTCTTGTTCACACGGCAACATTTAAAGCGGACCAGAACTTGTAGACAAAGCTCTAACACCATGGTAACACTACGTTGCGAGCGGATGTCATGCGAGAATGTTTTTATTTTTTTTATTTTTTATAATTCCACGAGAGAACGCATTGTACTAGTCCCGCTTCACTGGGCCGATTGTGTCCTCACTGCCAACGAACCATTCTAGAATTCAATTGCAAACGTAATTTGTTCAGAAACACAGTGTGATTGCTGTATTCACACCAGATTCTCAGCTTTCTGTTTGGACCCTCCTGATGTCTAAAATCTTCAATTGACTAGAGAGGAGGTTCTGACATCGCAGCCTCGTGAGTCCGTCCTGATCTCGTGAACTTCACAGTTTGACTTTGCAGAGAGAATCTGGAGTCCGGAGAGCATCAAATCCTTGCGACTGAGTCAGAGTAACGACTGAACTTGCAGAGCAGCGTCGTACTGATTTGTACGTGTGTAATTTATGTCCGAAGACAGACGTATGGTTCTGCCAAGGATTTTCAAACAGTGTTGATGGACGGCTCCCCATGTGTGCTGTCACGTTACTAATGTTTAGGCCTTTCAGGAATGTAAAAATGTCAGACAAAGGGCAATAATAATAATAATAATACAAATTTCACACCACTGTACCTTCCTGTCATTTCCTGCTGCGGTAGCTAACAACGACCATCTCTTCCCCCCCCACCCTCAGGAGCTAATAACCACGCCATGATCCGTGTGCTGAGCCTGAGGTTGGCGGAGCGCTCTCTGCTCAAAGGCTTCACAGGGGCCGTCACCGACCTGGCGTTCGCCCACCTCGACTCATCCTTGCTGGGCTGCGTGGATGAGGCTGGCAACCTAGTGGTGTGGCAGCTGACTTGCACCAGCAGCAAGATCCTGTATCCTGGCCTTGGTCGCATCACTATGTGTCTGGAGGGGAGGCTCTGTTAGATCAGCACTCTGCTGCCAAAGTGCTTAGTTTTATTAGTCTTATTAGTTGTATTTAGTAGCCTGGCTCCACCCTACTATTGCTCTAGTTAGATCAGCACTCTGCTGCCAAAGTGCTTAGTTTTATTAGTCTTATTAGTTGTATTTAGTAGCCTGGCTCCACCCTACTATTGCTCTAGTTAGATCAGCACTCTGCTGCCAAAGTGCTTAGTTTTATTAGTTTAAAACTATTAGTTTTATTTAGTCGCCTGGCTCCACCCGACTATTGCTCGAGTCTGGAAGCCCGGGTCGATTTAGCGTTTGCCCAGCCATCTGGATGGTGTCCAGTTGGGGGTGAATCAGTGCCATGGGTCAACCGTTTTCTAAATGGTGGTAAAGCGATACGAAGCAATACAGTTGCCGGTTGGTTGTCCAACAGTAAGAATAACAACTGCAAACACTTCCCCCAGTGGAGCGTGCCCAGACCTTATACACAAAGTGAATTTTTGGGGCGTGTTTACACCAGGCTAGTTATTTAGAATTGAATGATGATGTACGTTTGCATGTACCATGTATCGCTAAGTTGGTTTTGACAACGTGATGCTGTCATTATTCTATCAGAATGTTGTTTGCTTTAACATGACCAGCTACTGAGAAATGTGCTTAGTTGTATGTGTCACTGCGAAATGCTGTAAACTGGCAAATCTTTTATAAAATAACACTCCGGTAAAAATCTGCGATTTGTTCATTACAATTGCGTTAAGTGTGCGATATATCTCGACTACATTTCTTTTATTTCTTTTTATATCTCCTGGTATTTTCTAAATTGAGCCCCCAGCCTTTCCTTAACCCAGGTCCTCCACAGCGACCAGGTGCTGGTCCATATTCGGCGGCCAGCAGACAGCCCTCTGAGCTCCTACCGCCGCATCATCTGGTGCCCCTTCCTGCAGGAAGACACGGAGGAGAACCAGGACGACACCAGCCAGACCCTGGCGCTCCTGCATGAAGACAGGGTAAGCGCAGGCCGTGCCCTCTGACCCTGAATCTGCCAGCTATCCCTCACACCCACTATAGAACACGAGGTGACCGAGCCTTCCAAGCTCTCGCACCAACGTTATGGAATGCCTGTCCTCTATCACGATGTTCCCTACAGTCTACTGGCATTTTTATTAAACAGTTGAAAAGTTTTCATCAGACAGGCTTTTGGTTAGTTTTGTAAACGGTTGTAACATTAAAAAAAAAAAAAGTATTTATTTTTGTTATTGGTTATTGTTTGTTCTTGTATCTCTGCAACTTGTGTTTGCGTTTACTATATCTTTGTCTTTGATGGTTGACATGTTGGTACCTTTTTATGTAAAGAACTTTGTGAAAAGTGCTATATAAGTGAACATACTTACTTACCCATATATAAGTATGCTTACTTACCCATATGCCTCTGTCTGCAGGCAGAGGTGTGGGACTTGGAGGTCCTGCGAGCCAGCAACAGCTACTGGCCCATAGATGCATCAGAGTTGAAGGAGGGCCTCATTGTGGTCAGGGGACACACCCAGGTAAGGCTTCTGACGACGACGATAACACGGACTTGCAGCTTCGCGTAGCGTGACACACAGACCTCAGCACACAGACCTCAGCACACACGCTTTAAAAATGAGGCTCATTTTAAAACGTGTAGTCAGGGATTCTTGAGCGTGTCCGTTTGTGGATGTTCGCTGAATTTGACAAATTTTATTAGCGTACAATCACTGACTCACCTTTATAAGATAGATTTTATTTTTTGCATGCAGTGTCGTCAAAGTGGGGGCACCAAACATTCCTTGTGCAGTCTAAACAAAATAAACACTGCAAAAACAAGAAAAATAACTCTAAAATATGGAAAATAATACTTATAATAAGCAATATATTCTGCTAATACAACAGCACATTTTCATTTGACAATATTTTTGAAAACACCTTGTATTGTAAGAAGAAATATCTTGTCAGGCAAAAAATGTATTGGCAATAAATGAGTTAATTGAAGATCTATCATCTTAATGAAATTTTCATCTTGCTAAGATTTCATTTTTTGCAGTGAAATATTCTCAACTCGAGAACATTTCATAATAATTGCTTTATGTCCACTCAGCGAGTCAGCGAAGGTGCCCTTTCTCCAGATGGTACAGTCCTGGCCACAGCCAGCCATGATGGATATGTAAAGTTCTGGCAGATTTACATTGAGGGTGTACAGGACCAGCCGAGGTACAAGCACATTCATGTTTATATTCCCCATGTTTATTGAGTTCAGACAACGAAATTAGATTGGCTTTTGTTGATAAACGTAAAAGTTTAAGTTTTGTACTTTTGTCTTTTTCTGTGCCCAAATGTCAAACGGCCTCTGCCTATTACATGGCTTGCTCTCGTTGAAAATCACAACTTGACATCGAGGATTGCAATCGCTTCCCTAGTGTGACCGGAAGAATCTATCTCATTCACTTGCTCAGTCTTTTGCTCTGTGAATTGCTTTCCTGTAGGTGTCTCCACGAATGGTTGCCCCATGGAGGAAATCCACTCTCTTGCCTTCTGTTCTGCGACAACCACAAGAAGCAAGACCCCGAGTGAGTTAACTGTCCATTTTCAACCCAATGTTCCGTCTTTTCATCCAGTCCTTATTCCCGGGGAAGTTAAAGGTCCCCTGTAGCAAACAATATATACTGTGTAACATCTAATATGACTCATGAACATTAGGCTCAGTTTGAAACCTGTGACTATTATTAATTATTTGTAATAATATTTATTGAAGAGCAAATGTTTTATTATTCACGTGTTTCTGTGGCTCCTGTGTTCTATTCCTCCTCTCTATAGCACTCCATTCTGGAGGTTCCTTATAACTGGGGCGGATCAGAATCGTGAACTGAAGATGTGGTGTACGGTCACTTGGACCTGCTTACAGACTATTAGGTTAGTCTTCATGAACAAACACGGTGTCAAAGTGCAGCAACGTCCTAGCCTGTCTTTGCCAGTCTTTTGCTCTTTGCTCAATTATGTTTGCTGAGATTATCGTCTGGAAACTAGGGCTGGGCGATAAATCAAATTAATTTGATTTGATTCAAGTTTTTTGCTCTGTAACTATTTGTAAAATGCCTCAATTGCAAAATCGCAATGAATGCTATCACTCATAATGCTGTCACTCAAAAGGCAGGGGGAGCTCCCCCTCCCGTTCTTTTATCACCTTTGTGCGCTGCTCCGGTCTACACCCACCAGTTTCCTCAGCGTATCTCAACCACACAACTAGTGTTGATTGCCTATCGTTTGCACCTGTGTGGGGGGGGGGTTACATTGTTAGTCTTTTGGTTTCTGTCAGAGCCAGGCAGACGATGTGTGGCAGCGTCTTTGGTACAAAAGGCCAGCCCTCTGGATTTTTAAATTTAGAGTAGTTACTTGCATGTTTTCAAATATGGCCCGAAAATCCTGCTATCATCGCGGCTAATCAGCTAGCTATTAGCTGCGATTGGCATTTCTTATACACTTTCATTTATCTAATATTATTGTTATGCAATATGTGCATGATTTAGGTTGCCATTTCTGATTATATTTGTAGATACGAGTTGCTTGATTCAGCCTTGTTGTATAGGCCATGACTAGCCTACTGTAATTGGCTCTGTAAAGTTATATTAGCTTATACCTATTATTAAGATATGGTTTTGCAATTCACTGTATAGGCTACGCCAGAGCCATAGAAATAACAGAGTTTCACCATCTCCGTTAACTCCAATGGACTGTTTTTTCACAGCAACGGAGCCTCAAAATAGTTCCCGGAATACAAAAAATACACTATAAATTCTATTTTAAATGCAAATCGGTGCATTTATTGACTTCTAATTACCAAAAAACAATGTTATTTATCTATATTTTCTGTTTTAATTCTGCTTTCACAATTATGCTAGAATGCCAAAGGCCCCATTATTAAAATCTACCAGCATCTAAAGATAAGTGCACAGACGTGAAGTGACATTTGGATGGGAGGTTTCTGACCTTCACACAATAGGCTATTTATGTTTTAAATTCTGATGTCTTTAGCTGTTGAGCATGGCAGCTAGGCAATGCCTATTCTGAAAATATTCACAACTGTGGTTTGCAATAGTTGCTCTGTCCCGATCGCTCCCGATCAAATTTTTCCGGCCGTACTGCAGGCCATCTGCATTATATTAAATGAAGAAGACCCAACGCGCCGTACGCGGCAGTTACAAAAAAATCTGAGGTGGCTCGCGACAGGTGCGAGGGCCAATGCGCCAGGCCACGCCCACAAATCTGACATCATTTTTGGCGCGCGACTCCGTCAAGTATGAACTAGGCTGTAGGAGGCAACGACTGTTAACCGTTCAGAATGGAGGTCTTTGCCATTTTGTTTGTGTTCCTCTTTATGGAGCCAGGGCTGTGTAGAAGTACTGGATTATTTTCAATTAAAGACTATACCGTTTAAGTTGTAGTATTGGTTTGTTCAATACAGTGAATCTGTTCAACACTGTGCTTGTGAAACAGTTTGCACATGAAGACATATTTATAAGACGGCTAATTCATAGTTATGGTTAGGGTGGGGCAAAGTGCATGGGCCTGCCTGCTAGTGCAAAACAGAATGCAGCCAAATAATGGTTGTTTTCGTAATCATTGGGAACCACAATTAGATTTTCCTAGTGTATCTTAATATTTTTGTTGTACATGTCCACGTTACTTCATATGCATGTTGTTGTCATAAGACATAACCAGTAATGCGAGAATGTTGTTGTCTCTGTATCCAGGTTTTCTCCAGACCCATTGAATGCCTCTGTCTTGCCCAGCCTTAAGGCCAGTCTAGACCTGTCTGCTGAGTGCCTCATCCTCACAGATGTTCAGAGGAAGGTCAGTATATTTTCTACACATTTTTTTAAGTATATATTTAAAAATAAAAATCTCTTTTCATTTCTCAATCCAGAATATTTTTCTAGTATTGCATAGATCTCTGGACATCTGCATAATGGCTGAACTGCTTTTGACAGCATGTTTCAGTTTAACATCTTTAGTGAATGGTCTAAAATTGTCTCGTTCTTAGTCAGTACAGCTACAGCAACCCAGTAGAGGCATACTGTACATTCGGTCTGTATAAATAGCAGTACTATATATGTCCATTAGGAGGCACTGAAGCCCAATGCCATGATTGAGATTGATTTACGGATTATACTGTATGCAGACCAGAGCAACAGCACGGCTCTGTGACTTGTCAAAATGCATTATACACACTGTACTATTTCTGCTGTGGTTTCTGATCAGCTCACGGCACCCGCTTTTTGAAAGGGCATCAGCCGATATACCTACACCTCTTTAGAGCGCAAATCCACATGTAACGATTGGTTCATCGCAACTGATGTCAACCAGTGAAAATAAATGCGTGTTTTACTTTATTGATTCTATTTACACAATGCATGTAAATGAAGAAACGGTTATCCTAGCGTTGAGCTATTGTTTAATTGGAACACTGCAGCAGTGATTGATCAATAACGACCAGCGATAACGGTTACCTGTGCTCATAGCTAGTGGAACGGTCCCAACCTCATGCCTCCCCCCCCCGCCCCCATCTGCAACACACAGGTTCTGTATGTGATGGAGCTGCACCAGGACCAGGAGAAGGGCCACGCCAGGTTCACAGCCGTGTCAGAGTTCCTGCTCACCCACCCGGTGCTCAGCTTCGGGGTCCAGGACGTCAGCCACAGCCGCCTGCGACACACGGAGGTCCTCCCCGCTGAGGAGGAGAGCGAGAGCATGACCGCCGGTATGCAGCAGTGAACACCTCACAACGCGTTTTCAGTTTTAGTACCGGCTCTCCCGTCGGTGCGTCACCGCTCTCGCACCCTTTTAATGATCGAACCACATGATGTGTGTAAGCTCTGGAGCCGCCCGCTGAAAGAAGCAGAGGTGAGAGAGGACGAATATGGCGGTTGCATTCTTGTTCAGCGCCACAGCTTATCACGGGTACAAGCGGACAAAATTGGGTTTTCTCGGGGGGGGTGGCGGGGGGGTGGCGGGCGTCGCCGCCATCCGTGAGGAACTC
Organism: Amblyopsis hoosieri; assembly: GCA_027564755.1. NCBI lineage: Eukaryota > Metazoa > Chordata > Actinopteri > Percopsiformes > Amblyopsidae > Amblyopsis > Amblyopsis hoosieri. The sequence continues at coordinate 11,217 of JAODUE010045947.1, read as the reverse complement.
GGAGTAGAGCCGCCGCTCCTTTACCCCCAGGGGGCATTCCTTCACAGATGCCCCCTGGACGCCTCCCTAGGGAGGTGTTCCAGGCACGTCCAGCTGGGCTGCTGGTCCCGCTACCCGACTCCAGATAAGCGGATGAAGATGGATGTCTAGGTTCTTTATTTGTGCTGAGTTTTTATATCTCTGTCTTTCTCTCGCTTTCCCAGAAGGCAACCAAGGAACCATGGAGTCAAAGTCTGGCATCCAGATCAAGCTCTACTGCGTCCACACAAAGTTAGTTTCTCCCACTTTGACCTGATAAAAATGCATTTAGCCTGGTTTAAAGGGAACAAGCTGTGGGTAAATGTGTACTGTGTGTGTTCAGGTCTTTGCAGGATGTGCAGATATGGTTCCAGCCTAACCTGGGTTCCAACGCTGCCCACCCACACTCCCAGGATGGCTTTGGTAAGGTGCCCACCCACCACACCACGTTACGTCAGCACAGTCTAACCAGAGTGTGAGGGGCGTTCATCCATTGTGTGTGTGCGTGCCTGGATAATACCCTTGTCTTAACACACTACTGGGTTCTCTCTGACGTACAGTGCGTCCGGAAATTATTCAGAGCTTCACTTTGTCCACATTTTTTTGTGATGCAGCCTTATTCCAAAATGGAATGAAATAGAATTGTTTCCTCAAAATTCTACATGCAGTACCACATAATGGCAAGTTAAAAAAGTTTTGCATATATATTAAAAATGAAAATACTCACATGTACATAAGTATTCACAGCCTTTGCCATGAAACTCAGAATGGAGCTCAGGCACATCCTGTTTCCATTGATCATCCTTGATGTTTGTACAACTTGATTGGAGTCCACATGTTCAGTTGACTGGACATGATTTGGAAAGGCACACACCTGTCTATATAAGGTACCACAGTTGACAGTGCATGTCAGAGCACAAACCAAGCCATGAAGTCCAAGGAATTGTCTGGCACAAATCAAGGCACAAAGCTTGGAAAGGCTACATAAAGATTTCTGCAGTATTAAAGGTCCCAATGAGCACAGTGGCCTCCATCATCTGTGATCAGACTTAACTCCGGTTGAACATCTCTGGAGAGATGTGAAAATGGCTTTGCACAGACGCTCCCCATCCAACCTGATGGAGCTTGAGAGGTCCTGCACAGAAGAATGGGAGAAACTGTCTAGGTGTGCCAAGCTTGTAGCATCATACTCAAAAAGACTTGAGGCTGTAATTGCTGCTAAAGGTGCTTCAACAAAGTATTGACCAAAGGCTGTGGATGCTTACCTACATGTGATTTATTTTGTATTTTTAATTGCAAAAATGTCAAATGTTTTTCACTTTGTTGGGGTTTTGTTTATTTTTTTTCAATTATGAGGTATTGTGTGTTGAATTTTTAATCAATTTTGGAATAAGGCTGTAACATAACAAAATGTGAAAAAAGTAAAGCTCTGAGTACCTTCCAGATGCACTGTATATATGTATGTTAAAATGTTTGCAAGAGAATTCACTTGTTTTTGTCATAATAACGTAAGCGATGCCGACAGGTGTTCACGGGACAGAATACATTTTTAGGACCCCAATCACGGGTCAGAATAAATAATTGACTGTCCAAGAATAGGTCATAACGTTTTATTGTTAAAGGTTTTAGTTCGTAGCTAGGCCACTTTCAAACCACAGTTTTTAACACAGACAATTGATGTCATTATTTCCCCATTCATAACCAAAGTAGCAGCCAAGATTAAACAAACTGTCTGAAAATACTTAGAGCAAAATGAAACGACAAAATAGTTCAGCCTACGTGATATGGTTGGTTGTTCGCTAGCTGGTTTGCTAGGGTTCCTGATGGAAATTCCATAGACTTCTGTCCATCTTTCGCACAAATTGAATGAGCAAAAAATCCTGCACACCACTTCAGAAGTGGCTGTCCTCTTTCGGTAGGCTATAAGATGGAAGTAGACTACTGCCAGATAGATGAAGTGGTCCCTTTTTTACCAACTACGTTTGCCGCAGTTTTTAATAAAGATCAGTCTGACAAGGACACATCAGCTTTACGGAGGAAAAGTTAACATCGGGAGAATAGGGGAGGATGGGCATAAAATATAAGGCCTATGTAGGCCTGCTGTAGACATATAATCTATAAATTACTACTTAAATTATAATTAGTCATACATTTTATTTGTTTACATTTTATTTTATAATGTGTACTATTTAGGCTAAAGACTAGTTTCTAAACATGTAGCGTGTGCACTCCCCAGCAACAACACCTTGAAAAAATTTGTAGAACAAACTATTTTTAATAAGGTTGAATCATAAAGAGCTGTACAAAATAAACTGCTAGAGAAAAAAACATTCATGAACTTCATCAATGCAATTATTGTATTTAATACGAGTGTAACTGTCTCGATAGTATTGAATTGTAAAGATGACTAATAAGATATTATATAGACACCCTGTCTATCCTATTTTCTCTGCAGTAATGCTCTTGGTGCTCGCACCATCCGCCACCCCTCCCTAGGGATGGGGATTTTTTAATTTGTATTGATATTTATACCGTTTTCGAGAGTAATTATCGATAATTTTCCAAGCCTTTGCAACCTCCTTGTATAAGACTTTATATTTTAGAAATAAAAAGCTACGACTAAATTAGTGTTCACCCTTTTATTTGTATTTAACCTTCATATAAATAAGAAATGTGGAATAACCATCAAATAAACATAAAGCTTTTATGAAGGCTATATTTATGTCCACCAGTAGGTGTCGGTATGCCAGTTGCGATGTTAATCCCATTAATTAGTAAACACAGCCAAGTTGTGCCGAAGACCTGAGTGTAATAGCAGAGGAAGCCTACGTTAATTAACATTAAAGTATTATTAAACCTTTGTTACATTTAAGCAAAAGTAAAAAAAACTGTTTGCACTGTTGCAAAACGTTATATTGCGAATATATTTATTGAATTATTGTCTAGTTGTACTCTTGACGTGCAAACGTAAATCATTTTCCAGTTTGCGCACATATCTATTTTTAGGCCTATTAAAACCTACTAGCCTTGTTATTAGTATTGATAAGCTCAGACCTTATTGATTTCCCCCCCCCCTCCAGCTGGTTGGTTGTTTCAACAGCGGGCTGGGGCATTTGGAGTTTCAGCATGCTACAGGAGTGTACCTTTTTATTAAATAACACTAATGTTTTGATGTTCTTGATGTTTTAAAACTGCCCTGGTGGTGATGAAGATGATGAAACTGATGTTGATGATGAAGATGGTGATGAAGGTGATTGAGTGTAGTACCTTTTTTATGTGTACTCTTCTGGTTAGACACACATACTGCACATGTACAGAATTGAACCCCTCCCCCTCCACAAACACACACACAATGCTCTTTAAGCATTAGACATTTTCTTTCTGTCCTAAAACCACAGTAGAAATACATTTAAACCGGAAAGGAGCCACCACTGCCATGACACTGCACATAAATCATGTAATTTGCTATGACATTTTTTTAAATGTCTTTTCGTTGTTTCAAATTAAGGATTGTACTGTTGTTTGTATGGATAGTTATTGCTAGATTTATTTTGCCAATGCCGTTGTCATAAACGTCACTAGTATTAGCTTACCTGTGTTTTCTGTTTCTCTATTGGTGTGGCATGCTCACAGGTGTCTATGCTTAATGAGACTTAACAAATTGATTTATTTCCTCTGTTTGAGGTGAGGGTATTTCTGCACACTGTCGGTTGTTTTTATGAGCTGTATGAGTGTGTTATGAACCATCACAAATGAATTGTAGGTCAGACATCTTGCATGTCAGCAGTCGAAGTTAATGCAGATCCTCCTGCCCTCTGTCGTTATCAGTAGGATTCTCGGACCACCTGACTGACCAAAGCTCTGACAAGGACTCGGCGAATGGCTCCGAGGGTGATCTGAGGAAGGTCCCGTCGCTCCCAGCCCCGGCTGACTTCCTGTCTCCCTCGGGCGCAGGAGCTGGGGTTATGCCCAAGTTGATGACCCCTGACGCATTCATGACCCCGAGCGCATCGGTATGAATTCTTAGCCCACTTTTTGTACAGACCGTCGGTGCGTTGACATTGGCAACCATAAAGGCCCATTTATGCGTTGAGCTTATGTCTAGCCTTCAACATATACTTCTGCGCCGGTCTGTCGGCCACGCGGACCTGTGCGCGTTGACTGCGCATGCGATTGATGTGAAGCGTCAAAATGCGGACAGTGTCTTGCTTTGCATCTGAATTAGAACACCAATTGAGTGTAAACGTTTTGAGATGAGCACATACAAATATTTCTTCCCAGTGAATCTCTTAGTTACACCAACATATATCATAGGAAACAATATGTGCCGACACAAAATAGTATTTCAAAAGACTGACTATTTTTGCTGCGTGAACAAGGAAATACCATAGTGGTGAAACCGTAATAGTGTAAAACTTAACTTTAAAAAAATGGTAATTAGAAAAGACCGCTTTCTGCTGCCCACACAACAAGGAAATCCCAGGAAAATCCCTGTCTTGGCATGTGCAGTTGTAGGCTAGTCTTTGTTAATAATGCTCAAGCAAGACATATGCAACGTTTCTTTCCAGCGACTCTAATAATTATACCAGGAAATAGAACACGTAGCAAACGTGTTCTATTTCCTGGTATAATTTGGTATAATTTGTACGCACTTTGTACGCACCTCATGTAAACTCGCCTCCTGTAAAGTCATTTTAATCATTAGACCTCTCAAGCATGTCTGTTCATGTACAGACAACAGTTGACTGCTTCAGGTTATGCATCTTAATTTAACACATGCAGTAGGCGACTACTTGACCAATAATATTAATAGCTGAGTTTGATGCACATATAACCATGCCCATTACTTAAACGAGGACAGTTAAAACAAAACATTATACTTCTCCACTGGCGCTAGTGGCTGAAACCATAGCTCCCTAGCATGCTGCTCGTTAATAATTAGGCAGGGGGGGATAAAACCTTGGAGGGGAAAAAAAAACAACTCTAGCATGAATACAACCTTTGCCTCAACCAGCTTGGCATTAGTTGCTTGGCAACGGTGCTGTGAGTAGCACTTCCTCCAAGGTGTATTTGTTGCTGAAGGGCATCCATGACCCTATTTAGTCTGCCATCGTGTTTCTTTTTTTTTTTTTTTACCTTTTATGGAGCTCGAAATAAAGAGGCTGCACGAGCATTTATTTTTCAGCAATATTTCTGAGAGGACATGCCACAAGGGAGGGGAGAATAAAAAGACACCGTGCTTCAATGCCGTGCGTAGGCTCGCCTTAAAATGTTAAAGCGCTGTGGCACTGGAAGGCCACGGTCGCTGTGTAAAGCAGTTGCCCCTGCCCTTTGCAAGTAGAGGCACTCCTGGATTTGTGGTTCAGAATTTTCCTTTGGTTGGTCCCAGCTTTCCCTAAGACATTTTTGGTTCAAAACCTCTCGCGCTGCAGCAAGTATTGAGCCACTGGCACTTCTCCCCTCTATTCGGGTTCATTGTTCTTTCCTACATTTCAGTCAACACCGCGATATGGCCTTGTGCGACTATGTAACCTGCAAAAGCCTGCGATTACTTCTAAATCTTCACACTGCGTGCAGATAACCTGCGTGTAGTACCTCTGTGCTAAGTGCATGAGCAAGACAGTCCAAGACAAAGATAACCAATCAGATGTCTCTGTCAATTCACAGACTCCCTCGCCTTGAGACTCATTGTAACCTAGGAGTAGGACTACCCTAAAAACCACGCTAACCGGGGGGAGAGCAGGTCTCCATTGACATTGCGTGAAGCTGGCTCGTGCGTATGTTCATGTCCTCAACGGCTCGGTTGTTAGGTTCGGCAGCCAAGCTTGTAACGACTTAATTCTGGGTTTGTTGGTTGTGAATATACAGTAGCCTAGCTGTCACAGCAGATTTTAGTCATGTTTCATTTTTATGCAGAAGTCACAATGACAACCAGGCAAATTCACTATAAATGGCCTTACGGGCGATCACTTGTTTTCTACCCCCCCCCTCCCCCCCTCCCCCCCTTCCCCCCATGTGTTTCTACTGCGTGATCAGCTTGCTTGAAGCTTGATAACAACTTTTTAGATATCAGGCCAATTTTTATTATTTTCAACATGGATTCAAACGAGCAGGCGAGGCCGAATTGGAGCGAGAGAAAAATGCAATATGTTGTTTGGCGTTATTTCGGGATCAGCAACATTGACCAGAGAGGTAGACCTAAATTATGTTCATACTGCCCAGGAGAATCGGTAGATTTCCTGAATGGCCCGTCAAAGTTACGACCACGGCAGTGCAAGCTAGCGCATGGTGCAGGGAACCATGCAAAAAATAACTAAACATACCGGTAAATATAGCCTACTGTATAACGTGATCAATCGTCCGTGTTCTCTTTGAACACAGACTTAATTGAATAGCCTACTAAAATCCAAAATGGGCGAGGTTTGAAGAAGGACAAAAAAAAGTTACATCTCTGGTAAAACCAAACACACAAGACTGTAGCATTTAATAATTTTATTCAGATATTCAGTTGTTCCCAACTTGAGTAGATCATTGCTTGTTTGATGGACTGGCAGAAAAGCCTTATTTTATATTTTGTATATATGTAGCTATATCATATCGAAACTTCATTTAATTAAATTGAATTGCTTAATAGCCTAAATATTTAAAAATACGTGTAGGCTACCTTATTACTTATGATTTTTTCTTTACCAATATAAGTGGTTCTATAGGACATTTTACCACTAGATATCACACTATGCACGCCAGCATTCTCTGTTTAGGATGTACTCTACTATACTGTATTGTATCTTTACATGGAAAATATTTGTTTGCTGCTATATTTGAAACATAGTACATAGCACTTTTAAGTTTTGATAACAAAGGAAACAGAATTATGAGAGCTGCTTACTATGCCGCAATCGCAATATTTGCCAAAATAATGGCAATATTAGTTTTTGATCAAATCGTGCAGCCCTATTCTCTACCCCTCCACCCGCACTACATTGATAGTTGTGTTTAAAGCATTGTTAGCTGGGACTGAATTTGGTGTTCTGCTTGTCGCTTTAATATAACTGAATGGTGCATCTTTTTTTTTTTTTAACTGTGCTCAATAGCATTACATATTCCATAAAAGCCTTTATTATGTACCAGTCTTTCTAGAAGAAAGCCTTCGTGAGAAAAAGGTCACTGAGCATGTTGTAGAGTGTAGATCACACCTGGGCAAAGCCAGGCCCGGGGGTGGCCAGATGTGGCCCTTTGAGACATTCTACCCGGCCTGCCCGGCACATCAAATATTAAAAAAAATAATAATACAACATACAATTATTTGACAAGCTCTGCAGAATGTTACTTTATTTACTGCTGCGTAAAAAAAAAGCTGTTAAAATGAACTGCTAGGTTTGATTATGAAAATGGTGTTTCATTGGAATAGCCTATATGCATACATGTGCAAGTTAACAAAGTTAGCTGTATCGTGTTTTATTTTAAAATGTTTTAGCATGTTGGTTGAAAAAGTAATGTTGCCCACTAAGTTCTCTGACGTTTTCAATGTGGCCCCCAAGTGAACATAATTGCCCACCCCTGGATACTAGACTGACTATATGCTCGCTCACTGTATGTGGTGGCTTTCCACGTACAGTACTATATTGTAAGTTTGAGTTGTAGGTTGAAAATTGCTTGCTGGGATTTCTGACACAAGTTGGGAAGCGCCAATTGTGTGACTCCCCCCTTTCCTCCCCCCCTACATCCCCCGGGGCTTTACCTTTCGTTAGCTCATAACGAATGTATCTCCCACAGGTCCCACCGTCCCCAGGCAGCAGTGCTAGCAGTCTGACTATTGTCACAGCCATCAGCAGCAACTCTGACTCCACAAACAGGTGAGTTCAGCAAACAACTGTACAATGCAATTGACAGTGCTTGTGTGCAAGGAAGCTTTCCATTTCAGCTGTGATGGAAACATGTGCCTGAAATATTTATTGGAGCCTCACTGCATTTTCCTTCTGAACACTGAAGTGTCTGATGTGAATTTGAACATTGACAGGATCAAAGCTGTCCTCTTGTATTATTTCAGAAGTGTGTGTGTGTGTGTGTGTGTGTGTGTGTGGAGAATTCATACGAGCTATTAAACATTATTTCATGAATTGTCCCATTCAAATGAAAGTTATTTTTAAACCGTACATCATCTTTGGTGCATTATGTAGATTAGGGGATTTGGGATTCACTATGTGCAGGTGTCCTGAAAGGATTCCTGTATCTGTTCACTGACTGGAAGCAGTGATAATCGTAGAAGTATTAAACGACCGTTTCTGCAGGATTCTTATTTTGCATGTTCCTAAATGGAAGACATTTCTATTGACAGTCCCTGGAGGCCCATCCCATCCTTGTATTTACCCCTCGTAATTAGCATGCCCCTCCTCGTGTTGCAGGGCGAAGGAGGATGCCAGTCCCAGCAGAGCAGACGGCGCCACCAGTGCCACCAGCGGTAGTTTGGCGCTGTCTGCTTCCACCAGCAGCCCTAGAGCTACTGCCCTGCTGCTGCCCGCTCTAGACAACCTGCAGGTAAGAATGTGGCACGTTGCACTTACTCAGTGCGTGCGTATGTGTGCGCGTGCGTGCGTCTGCGTGCTCACGTGTGTGTGTGTGCGTATTTGTGACATTTCCGTCCATATTCTCGATAGCAGCACAGTATCTCTTTGCGTTACAGTTCTGATATAACTGTTGACGCGTAATTCTAACCTAAAGGCAGGGTTAGTTTTTCTCGGGAACGCTTGCTAAGTTGAAGCTCAAATCAAAACAAAATCCTTCCGCAGCGCCCCTTCACACATTGAAACGCATTGTGAAGCAAAGGCTCTGTTGTTGTGAGCCGTGTTCGCCACATTGTTTGTGTTCTTACTTACGGAGTCAGGACTGTGTAGAAGTACAGGATGCTTTTTTCAGTACGCACAGAGAACGGTAAGGTAGCGAAATGAGAGTAGATATTTGGTGAATTTGACATAAAGCGTGTTAGCTTGCAATAGCTGACTATACCTTTTAAGTAATAGCTAGTTGTTTAAGCTGTTTCATTTGACCCAATAGAGGGAATTATATAAGAGCAAAAACAATCTAGCAGGCTAGATTTTGTTTTTGTAGATGCCGTTGCGTAGCTCGTATTTCCGGGGATGTCGAATCAAATCTGGATTGTTTCGTTTCACCCCGCTTTTCATGGCCAGTATAATGGACATAACATAATATATATTTGTGCAGCAGATAAATGTCTACAATACAAAGCAGCTAGCCTGCCTGCAGTCGGGAAAATAAGAATGTTTTGCTTGGCAAAATGTTTATGCTTATTCTGTTGTGTTGGGGGCTTAAAATCTTTAAAGTAGTGTTTCTTAGGCACGTGGGCAACGTGTCAACACATCAGAAAAATGGTATCAATGGAATATCGTATGGCTTTCTACCTTCTCCAACCATCTAATGTGTTTGTGTGAATAGTAATCATTAATATTCAAGGAAATGTGACTACGTTATTGATTATAAGGGAGCGAATGGATAGGGGGACTTGGATAAAGTATAGGGGGGCGCTGACCCAAAAAACGTTGAGGACCACTGCTTTAAAGGTTGCCGACTGAACTATCTCTGTTGGCGGAGCTTGATAAACAAAAATCTGTTTACCGCTGGAATAAATAGCCCTATTTATAGACAGGTTACGTAAAACCAATATTGCTGTGTGCTGCAGACCAAGCAGCAGTACTCCCTTAAGTGTTGTTATTGGTTTATTATATACTGTTGTTCAATGTGTGTGTGTGTGTGTGTGTGTGTGTATGTATATGTGTATATGTATTCTATCACCTCTCTCCTCGGCCGCAGGCGTTGGCCCCTGCCAGCAGCTCTCTGTCCCTGGATAGCCCCAAGGCGTTGGACCCCCCCCACATGCCCCCCCAGGCGTCCCCGACCAGGGCGCGCTCCCCAGACGTCATCTCCTCAGCCTCCACCGCCATGTCCCAGGACATGCCGGAGATCGCCTCCCAGACCCTGCAGATGCAGCAGCGCGGCCTGGCGCCCAGCCCGGAGCCCCTGGGCCTGCCCCCCATGTCTCTACCCATGTCCATGCCCATGTCTCTACCCATGTCCATGCCCATGCCCATGCAGGACAGCATGGCGACGGCAGCCTCCGCTCTCCACCTGCTGTCCTCTCTCCATGTGGCCAACTGCAGCAGGTAGGTACCCAGAATGGGGAGGGGGGAGGGAGCGTACGTTGGTTGGTCTCCTGTTCTTAATGTTCAGGTATAGTGTATTAACCGCATCAGTATTTTATGTAGTTTCTATGTAATGTTTAAAAGTGTACAGAAAACTGCTAGCTAACAGTTAGCCCCTATGTATATGAAAGCTGAATGAATATGAATATTATCTCGTGGCTGGTGGGCACCAAGGCGCTTGCTCGAAAACCTAGTATGAAATCTACTTTGTTTTCTTAAGTTAGCTGGCCTTAGTTAAGGTAAATACAAACAAACGTTAGTCTTTTTCATAATGATGTAGCCTAGATGCCGAGCAATAGCTTTAATGGTATCGTATAGTTTTCGACTTCAAAGCAACTTTATTTCAAAACTTTTTTTTGACATTTGACTTTTGACTTAAAGTGGGAACTCTAAATACCAGTTTAGGGAATGTAGTCATTGATGTGTGCTGCGGTTGATGCTTTTTAAACCGCTACTCGGCCCGATTCATCCCAGCAGCCTGCTGGAGCTCGGGGGCGGAGCTGCGTCCGTGGGCGGGGCGGCGGAGGCGGAGCCCAGGTTCAGCCACACGCCCTCCCTGCTGGAGAACACCCTGTCGCAGGAGAACGCCAGCTCAGCAGGCGGACTCTCGGACGGCAGCGTGAGCCACACCTCCTGGCCCGCCGCGCCCGACATCACCAGGGAAACCAGGAACAGCCTGAGGGACAACGGCCTGGGAGACATGTGAGAATATATGTGTTGACGGCCGGGGGTGGCGTCAGTGTTATGGTCGGACGGCAGGGTGTAGAGCGAGGCGACAGGCGTTCGTTAAGTCGCTGCTTTGAATCCCGTCGCCTCCTGGCCAAGTGTCGAGGTGTCCTTGAGCAAGACACCTAACCCTAACTTCTCCCGGTGGTTGGACGGCACCTTTCATGGCCGACACTACCGTGTGTGTGTGTGTGTCTGCATGTGTGTTTATATGTGTATATATGTGTACTCAGCATGTGTGAGCACGTGCACGTGC
>JAODUE010045936.1:0-18732 GCA_027564755.1 Amblyopsis hoosieri | reverse complement strand
CTACGGGTTACTAAAAAGGACAAATTAAAACATTAAGGTTTAACTAGATAACACATACATTTTAAAGTATTTCAACGCATACATCTATAATCGATCCAAATGCAGCGAAGTAGTCCTTTTTTCAGTGTGTAGTCCCTGTGTAGAATGCAGCATACTGCAAAGCCAGTAGGCTATATACATATAAAAACATCCTACATGGCAATTAAAAACGTACATCAAGAAAACATGCATATATATTACAGTCAGTTATCAAAATGTACATCCCCATAATACAGCCCACACATCCATATACAAACATACACTACAACATGCATCATAGAAAAATACTCTCTTTACCTATGTGATGTAACTAATCTCTTCTCTACACATCTTTGATTTTCTATCAACCATCCTTTAACACTAGATTTAAATGCTTGTAAAGTGTTACAGTTTCTCATTCTACTCGGCAAAGTGTTCCAGAGTGCTGCTGTTTTCACAGAAAATGTTGATCTACGAAACTCCGTAGATTTGTATCTTATATAACAACCCTCTAGAGGATGCCCTTGTTGATACAGTAGCAGTAGTGCATTGTGTTGTAAACTGTTTAAGCGGCAGTGGAGCAAGACCATGCAAGATCTTATAGAACAGGCTTACATTCTCCAGAAACAAAACATTCTCAAAATGCAGAACATTACATTGTTTTATAATATTGCAAAGGTGATAGGAGTTAACTGTTATACTGTATATATCTCCAGATAGTAGTAAATACAATATAAGGAAATTCCTGCCATTGTTCAGGGTACTGTAGTATGCATTTACTGTAGAAAGAAGAAGAAAGTGTCTCTACTGAGTGAAAGCATGTTCACTTCTCCAGACTATATTTTTCCAGTAGTAGCACTGGTGCTCCTTACTGAAGATTTTAGGAGCACCAGCACAATCGACTACTAATCGACGCAACGCAGCTCATTCCTATTTTCCAGTGTTTCGTCTAGGTGATATATCTTTTCAGCAGCGGAGGTAGGAGGAAGGTTGTTGCACCTCAGTGGTGCTTTTGTAGCCTGGCTCTGCTCTCAGATACATTTTCTAAGATTAGATTATATAGTCTGGAAACCCTGTTTTCACAGCCACCCTGCTGGCGGACCAATCACAGTGGGTTAATGAGATGACATCAAGCATGTTTTGAAATGGTGGTAGAGCTAGATGAGATGATCAAAAACAGTTGTAGCAACGCCTATTTGTTAACGCTGTATAGTAATAGTAATCATAGATCTACGGCCAGTAGAGAAAACAACTATTAACACTACCCAATGTGAGCGTTCACAAAGTGAACTGTGGGTCTGGTTACACCAGGCTAGTGCTTGTGTGCCTCTACCGGCGTTCTGAGTTCATATCAATAGGTAGGCCTAATTTAACAACCTGAAATTAAATGACATGACTTTAAATGTTATAATAGCATATATTCATTTATAGCCTAATGCCTCTTTGACCCACTATTACTTATAGATGGCACTGTAAATAGCCTACTCCTATAGATTCAGTTGAGAAGTTTGCAGGCTGGCTGCAACAGCATATTTGCAAGTCGCACTGGTGCACCTACAGTAGTTATACAATTTAGTCTCACTGTCTCCAAAAATGTTCGCAAAATGCTTTTCATTGGTCGCAGTCTGGAGCCCTGAGTCTGACTTTAGATAGTTTAGCAGACTCCTTTAGCCAATGTGGCTTAAAGTTATTGTATTGTATGCAAAGTAAGGGTTAGGAATCATGCTCAAAGATGCTCACAGATACTGTAGGCAGGCATTGAACCCACGATCTAATGGATACTGCTGAGCTGTGAATGAACACCAACTTTTAAATAAATGCCTATCTGATATGAGCGCTGTATAATACATCTCATCTCATTTGATTTGGTGCTGGAGACATCAAACCAAAACACCTCTCTCTTGAGTACCATAGGGTGCTCTGGACCCTCATAAGATCCACCCCTGAATTGGACCTGCATTGCAAGGCTCGGATAGTGTCCCATTTACAGGTCGGGGATGTTGAAACAGCAGATTGTTTTTCAGCATGCACACAGAATGGACAGCTATGGAGATATTTGCTGAATTTGACAAAAAGTGTATTGGATTAGAATTGCTAACTGGTGAGCTGGCAAATCCCTTTTTCAACCACGTACCTATAAGCTCTCCTGGAGCTATGCTGAGTGACTTCCACGCAGACATTGTGCTCAGAAAAGGTTATGGGTTAAGTATGGTTATGTCATGTATTGGTTCTTTTGAACTCTTGACAGACCCTGCTCTGTAGATGGTACTTTATTTAGTTGGATACATCTGAATGTGGATTGTGTGGCAGAGAGATGAGATAGACTGATAGGTGACCATTTAGACTGCAGTGAGTCACTTATGCCATATAGTGCATGCAAGTCTTTCTCTGGCCATATTCGCCTGCGCTGCTCACATAGACAGTCATAGTCACGGGCTTCCTAAAAAAAAAATTCAATTACACTCACTCACCTCCCATCTCTATGAATAGCTACTGAGAAATCATCAGTGTGACTTGCCCATGACACAACACCCAATTGTAATCAAATTACGGTGGTGTCAGTAAGATTTTAATGCATTTTCTCACATGGAAATATTGTACAAAATAAAATTAACATGATTCTTTTTGCTGGCGAGAAATACACACAAAACGTTATCTTTCATCTGTACAGAGAGTATTTTATAAGCATGATTTAATCTCACAATCTGTCTTGTTTTATCTTAAAATATCAAACACGCACACACACACATGCACACACACCACACACAGACACACAGTTGTCTTAATGTGAACATGCATGGTAGTGCTACTTTCATAGGGTTCAATATGAGACTTACTTTAAACCAGTATCTATATGTGATAGCCAGCTGGGTACACTCTAGACGATCCTACCAATTTACAAAACGTAAGAGACCACACACCTAACGATGTGTTTTACTGTTTTGATCGTTATGTGTGTGGAGGGCAACGATCTGGCCAAAACAGCACACCACACACCAACCGATTCTATTCCCGAATAACCCAGTCCTTAATTCCAAAACCGTAAATGTCGTTAATATCCAGCAAGAAACAATGTGACTTTAGTGTAAACAAACATGGCGAACGACCTTTCGCAACCGTTTCTTCAGAACGTTATAAAGAAAAACTGAAAATACAGTGGACAAGTCGCAGAGATAATGTGAAATTGAATATAATATCCCCGCCACAATCTGAATAAAATACACACGGGCACATCCCCATGCAGTGTCTGTGATTATAGAGACCTGTTTCACTCAATCCGGCCCCTTCATGCTCACAACTGACCAATCCCAAGTCCCGCCCCTTTTCACTTGTCCTCCAATAACAGATCAGCATTTTTTGAACCCGACAGGAACTCCAGCAGGTCTGTTGACCTGTAATAGCCTATATGCTGTTTTGTCCAGCCTAGTTACAGTAACTATGTTGGACAGGTGAAAGGGGCATGGCTTGTGATTTGTCAATTGCAACAACACCATTCTCACAGTGCTGTGGCACCATTGGCCGCCATGCACCTCTGTCCTCCTCCCTGCTACCCCCAGCTCATCTCACCTCACCCCTCCTCAGCTCAGCTCACCTGCCAGCCCCACCCCCCCTCCATACACCTCACAACAGCTGATCTCAGATCAGGTCGTACCAGAGGCCCGCTGGCTAATAATAAGCTGGGTCATTAGACCAGCTGGTGCTGGTAGGAAGCCCTGCTGAGCAGCACATGTCTGGTATTATCACCTACAGGCAGGACTATAGATCAGCACCTAGAAAGAATACATCAAATCTACAGTACAAGACAGCATAGTGCTGTAGCAGGGTACACTATGCAAAATACAACAGCGGCTTGTCTAGCATTGTGCATTGTGTCGACTTTGGAGCTGGAAATGTGTGGCGTGTAGTACTGAAGCTGGACAAATGGGTCTGTGACTGCAGGGCTGCTGGTTTGACGGAACTCCCTCACAACTCCCTGGATAACTAGCGTTAAGCTGCCCTTGAGCAAAGCACTTAACCCCTGACTGCTCTGTTATGGTGAGGGAAGGGGGCCAGCACTTGTTCCACCCAGCTCCTTAGTGTTATGGTGCCTGCATGAAAGCAAAGGAGGACATTGCTTTAAAGATGTCTCCTCATCGACACAGCCAGGGTAAATAAACACTGCCGTGAATTGGCACCCCATTTGACATGAATGTGAATAGGTATTTCAATTTGTTTTTGCATTGTTTGTGCATCGTTTGTGCACGCAAAGTAAAAATGTGTGCGCAAACCATTTTAGAGAAATAACAAGTTTAAATGTACATGTTAAGCCTATGAGCGATTTAGCCCATTCAAGCATGAGACAAATTGGAGGACGATGATGTCATCTTTTTACATAAAATAAACCTATATAAAACTTAAAACAATGATGCACAAATGTGCACAGATGATGCACAAACATTAATAGGAGACTGAGGATGTCACACCATTGCAAAAAACATAATGTTTAATTTCTCTAAATGGTATGTGCACACATTTTTATTTTACAAATGATGCACAAACAAATCAAATACTTTTATTTGCATTCTTGTCATATGGGTTGCCAACTTCACGGAGGTTAAACACACTTGTAGCTCTTGTGAGGTTACAGAGCCTTTCAACACTGACAACCACCAGGTTGCTCAAGTTGGATAGGGCCTCTCCTGAGGATGGAGTGGAAGAATTGGAGTCACATCCGTTGGAGACAAATAACAGGACTCTTGCTGTCATGTAAGACTTGTCAACGGATGACATATTTGTGGCTATGTTTTCAGGTGCTTGCAAAATTAAAGTGCAAATCAGCTCAAGGAATGGCAGTAGAGGGCTGTTCTCAACTATGCATGGGTACAGATGGACACTAGTCTGTTTTTTCTTTAGCAAACATATGCTGTGTGTGTGTGTGTGTGTGTGTGTGTGTGTGTGAGTGGGATGGGGGGGACTGATTCATTATACCATTCATGATAAGTCAAGAACAGTGGTTGCTCTACAAAAGCCCCTGTCTTGGGCTTTGTGTTTACAACCACAAATGATCACAATACCACATATTTAATTTACAGTAGATAGGAAGATCTCCCTTTACAAAGTATTATAGTGTTTGCTATTTGAGGTCTTCCTAATCATTCACGTAGTGGCTATTGAAGGAGGAGCTGTATCTATGTGGAGAGAGATATGTCTCAAAATGATGTGTAAATACAAGTACAGTGATTCACAAATACTTGACGATACAGTATATGAATGTAATTTATATCCACACACACAAATGTACTTACCTGTGACTTGCAAGTTGCCAATAATATAAATGTGCTATGATTTGTACAAATAGTACTTTATACTTTGTGTGTGCCATTATAATTAAATGTTGTTGTAAATATGAAGTTCTGCAGTGTTGAATCTGCATTTGCGAATCGCCTGATAGGCATTAATTCCTTCTTTGATGATGGTGTGTCTGTTACCCTTTCAAAAATGACATCCAGTTGGAGGCAGTGTTGTTCAGTCAGCATGTGAATCAGCAAGGAATGAAAACGTGTATCAGGCATTTCACAAATGCAGATTCAACACTTCACACAGCACTTCAGATTTACAACTTACATTTCATGATATATGCACACTCAACGTCTAACGTTTTTTTAATTTTTATTACAAACGATTTATTTACAGATAGACAACTATTTGTACAAATCATAGCACATTTTTATAAATGTCACAAGTTACAGGTAAGGACGTTTGTGTTTGTGGATAAGATGTTACATTTATAAATCATAGAATATTTGTGAATCATGGTACTTGCATTTACAAATAATTTTGAGACATAGTCTCTCTCCATATGTATGGATCTGAATGCATTGGTGTGTGGATCACAAAACTGTTAAAGTTGTCTCAAAAATCGTAATCGGAAGAAATAATGAATGCATTTATCAGGCGATTCACAAATGCAGATTCCACACTACAAAACTTCAGATTTACTTAGATTTCATGATAAATGCACACACAAAGTATAAAGTATGTTTATAAATGACAAATGATTTATTTACAGATAGACAACTATTTGTACAAATCATAGGAAATTTATATTAATGCCAACTTGCAAGTCACAGGTAAGGACATTTGTGTTTGTGGATATAAATTACATTCATATATCGTAGAATATTTGTGAATAACGGTACATGTATTTACAAATCATTTTGAGACATAGCTCTCTCCATAAATCTAGAGCATAAAACGCACACAAAAGGCTTGTTGCTGTAAACCATTAAAAACACGCTAGCTATGATTGAAAAGCTAGCAGTGTAAGCATACAACTAACAATCACGCCCATTTTGCAACAGACATATATATTGTGTCTCACCTTATTAACTGCCAATCTGAATCCTAATATAACCATTGTTCATTTGCAGAATATAAACACCTTTGATCAGATTCTGACATGGAGTATTTGTAACCCCTCCCCCCCCCCCCCACACACACACACACACACACACTTCTCCATCAATCCTGCCATTCCGTTGGCATGCGCTAATCTGAATAGGTGCAGGGCCTCCAAACCCATTGTAGCATTGATTAGAAATCATATTTAGTAGCAGGGATGGCAGATGCTGATCGACGAGCAAACTTCAGGCATGTTCCACATATGGGGGTATGTGCTTCCCATTAACTAAATCACCCTGGGCCAAACACTGCCAATGGATGATGACTTTTATTTAAGAAGCGTAAATCACCAGCGTTATTCAGGGACACAAACGTGCAACGCCTAGCAAAGCGCACTCATCCCCTGAGTGTTCTTTGATTGGATGGGGTTCTGACGAACCGCATGATTACTCAAATATAGACACGCCATCTTCTTCATAAAGAGGAATTGAACTTGGTTTCTTACCTCAATATTAAGTCTTCATGCTGACATGCACAGTGAATATACAGTAACTCTTGTTTGTGATAAGTGTTGGTCTGGCAAATGTTGAATGCTGTTTAATATTAAACAATTAGTCTATCTGCCTGTGATTTAATTTGTTTCTTGGACATGGAGTATTGTGTATTGCAGTGTGTGGACAGTCAGTTACTCCAGTTTGTTGTTGTGTATAGTTGAATACAAGATACTATATTTCAATTTGATCCAAAACATAATCAAACACTACACCAGTGTGATACAAACGGGAGTAACCTGAGAATACACACCGTGTGATCAGCTTGTATGATTTTAAAAAACAATAGCAGGCATTGGCAGATGAAATTACTGATCTGGTTCACAAACTCTGGATTCCTTTGGCGAATGTCAGCATGAGGATTTAATATCGAGGTGGAAGCTACAAAGTTGAGGATTTAAATTCAATTCAGATTTACAGCTGTTGATAAATATTATATAGATGCTAGCGTATTCCCGCTGAATTATTATACTTTAATTTGAAATATTAATTTAGAAAAACTATAAAAGTATCTTAATCATTGTACTACCCACTTAGCACAAATGTGTTATTCTTTTCCACTTCAGTGTTGTGCCCTCTATAAACTACGCCTTCCCATACCCACCTTTGTGAGTTAGCATATGAAGGCCTATCCATGTGAGATCAAGGCTGGTCCTGACACAGACAGACAGCCTCCCATAAGTTCCAGCTGTTTATTCTCTCTTGATCATCCATCTCTTTCAGCTGTCTACAAACAGAAGACTAATGGAGATGACACATTTTTCTTTATCTTTCTCCCAGTGAAATTGATGTGTGAGCCACTAAACGAACCCTAAGGCGAACCATCTGTGAAACGCTGATGCAAATCCATTTTTTACCCGATTCTCTGCCTGCTTAAGAGAGCACCTTTATCACGTTAACACAGCACCTAAATATATAAGTGGACCTTTTTTTCACACTCTTTTTCTGATTCTCTCTTGCTTCCCCTTCCCCAAAGAGAGACAGAAAGAGGCTACAACACTTTTAGACACTTTTTAACTTAGATTGCATTATTAAAAATGTATTAACAGTGAACATACACCCTAAACAAATAATAAAGAGGACTTTAAATATATATAAAACTTAGATTACATTATCATATTATAATATATATATGAATCAAATTATTTGATATTATTAGACTTTTGTTCGTAATTGTCTATTCTTGAGCTGTGATGACAGACATAGTATATAATTTTGTGTCAGATACTATTGTAACTAACCAGAATATAAAAACTTTGATTAATTAGTTAAGGTATAAATTCAAGTTGTAGTAAGGTAAATTAACTTTGTTTGACAACATTATTATACTGTTGGTAGTAGTAGTTTTTATGTAGTTTATATGTGGTTATATGTTAGAGAAGCTATCCATATTAGTTTTCTACATAAACACAGTTTAACTTGGCGTTGCATCACAGACAGGTATCGTAAGCAGCAAGAATAATATGACAAAATCAATCAGTATTTTCAATATTCCCATAGCCTTTTTCTTCGCCTTTTTGTTCTGGAGTTTCGTTTCCGAGCGCACTTGTTCATGTAGATCCATTCGGGTTTTCAAAAGTTTTCAAAAGCACTGTTGCTTTTGTGTATGGCTGTGCTTTGTTGTCTCACTGCTGCCTTGGTTAGACATCTCATGTTTGCAAACCCAGTGTGGCTCCAAACACCAAGTTGATTCCCAGCAATACAATTTGCAGTGTTCCTCAGAGACTGTGTGCCAAGGGTACTGTACCACTCGTAGTTACTGGACTGAAAGTGGTGGACAAACCCATTCCCCGGCTGGGCTTGCTTCAGAGTTGGCCGACCTTTTTTCACAATGTGCAGCTTCTTAAAAATTCTGCCTCGAAAATGGCTTTGTAATTATATATGTGACCAGATATGTCTTCTCCTCTGTCAGCAATTGTGGGTTCAAAAAATCTATTTACCTTGTGCAGGTCGATATAAATTTATTTTTGATAGCTCAGTCTTGCACTCTGGCCACACAATGATAGGACATGAAAATGCCAATGATATTGTACGCCTGCTTGCTGGCGCCGGTGTCACCAATTCGAAATCTGATTGGTTAAAGCAACAGTTTCATTGGCATTTAGTTTAAGTTACAGGCTGTTGGTTCTAAAGGTAGATTTCTTTGACATGGAAACACATGATGAAATATAATTGGATACAAGTTCTAATTAAGATAATAGACTATTGGGAATAATTGAATACATATTCATGAAAAATATAAAATATGCTTGTCAGTGATACTGATAATGTTTAGGCCAGCAGAGAAGGCCTTGCTAGCCCTGACGGCCCGCCATTGGCTAATATTCAGTAATACAGTATACTGTACAGTATGTGATTAAGTTCAATTACCCATATTCTCCAATGAGATACATGTTCTGTACCTCTTTATGAAGGACTCTGGTAACCAACAACACCAATCACTCTCTGGGTAACATACTGTAGTTTGAAGCTAAGGTGTGAACAGCACCACTACCCAGGTGTGAGGAGTTGGGTCATGAGTGCAACCACAGAACGACCAAGACATGTGCAAGATAGGTAATATTAAACTCTATGTGCCAGATGTACTAGTAAAAACGTGTGCAAACTTGATATCACTAGCAAATAACACTGGTCTACTGGTCTGGTCTACTAATGGTGTGCATGGAGGATGGCGTCTTTCAAAAGTGCAAAGATAGCACGTACGTACTGTATTGTTCATTTGCGACGTTTGCCTAATGAATATGCAATTTGGGGCATTTCACCCCTTGGATGATCAATTTTGTAGGCTTCCCTTGGGGCGGTGCTTCAGAATGCCTAAAGGCAGAACTAACTCCTTTATTCCTATTGCCATTACACTATTAAATGCTACGAACCACTAATTAACGGAAAAGTATCCATATCTTTACTGTCTTATTACTTATTCTGTATACTGTATATGTCATGACTATCTTACTGTGTATTGTTGTTATGTGTGGATTGTGTAGATATCCTGTACTGTCTCTCCTGTTGCTGAAACAATTTCCCCTCGGGGATAATAAAGATTTATTGACTATTGACTCAATGTTAATGTGAAAAATAATGGGAGGGGAACATGCAAATAAAGAAATTTTACTATCAAGCCTAAAAGCTATTTCAGGTGATTGTGATAGCATCTATATTTAAAAACGTTTGAATGGAAGGTGCAGACCGCCAAGTAGGCTCTGGTTGGGACTGAGATATATTGTTTTCCTTAGAATAATCTAGTACACCTGCATGAACAACTTTAAATATCTATTTCCCAGCACTTACAGTAAGTATACTGTACAATACATCAGGAATAAGTGGGTGGGTGGGGGGAGCGTAGGTGTGTGTTGTTATTGTGGATGGAAGTTAAATCGTTTTGAGTTAACTATAGCCTACCCAAATAACAGTCAGAAAAAATGTGTAGGCTACATTATACACATTCATATATGTGGTCTCACAGACCCCAAACAGAACACGAGGGTTAAGTCTTCTTTAAGCCATCTTTTAATTTATTCTGATATCCTTTTTGTTTTAACTACGCCATTTACTTTCTCATAGATACTGTTCCGTTTGATGTTTTTTCTTATTACATTCACCTCTTTGCTGTAGCTCACCAATATGTTTATTTTTCATGCAAAAAACAGTGAGCGTAGAGTGCTGCTTGGGTATCTGGTGCTCTGCAGTGCAGGGATTCTTGAATATTTGTGACAAACAGTCTGAGGCACTCAAGAGGTTATAAGATAAAAAGCCTTTAATATAACTTGGCTAAACATTGTAACAATAAAAACACACCTACGCGTTTCAGCCATGTAGGCCTTCATCAGGGCAAAAAAGTACAGCATGCTTTTTGGCTGTACTTATATAAGCTAGCTGGTAAACTTCTAATGAAGAGAAAAGTCACATGATTAAGAAAAGGATCAAGATTACAAGTCATTTCCAAAGCCTATAAAGGAATCATGTCAGAGAATACAAACACAAGACAAAAAATATATATTTAATTTGAATACAAATACTTAATATAATATATATAATACTGTATATGTCAACTATAGACTTGAAATTTTGAGAAAAGGTGTCAAATCTAGTTTCTAAAATCTTCATTCAAACCTGGGTACTGCATAGTTTTTAATGTGTATATCCAGAAAGACTCTCTTTGTAATAGCTTTTTTATTCTGTCACCACCCCTTATTGATTTTGTTATATGTTCTATACCTAAAATGTAGTAGAGTATTACCACTGCCGTGACCAGCCTCTTTATAATGTAAAGCCATAGCATATGTATGTTCTGCCAATCTTTCTTTCAGTTTACGTTTTGTTCTTCCAGTATAAAAACATCCACATGGGCACTCAAGTGTGTAAACTATATATGTGCTGTTGCAATTAATAAATTACTTTATATTGTACTTACGACCAGATAACATTTATCTTAATCATATTGCCACAATGTCCACATCTGTAATTACCTGCTTTTATGTCCAGCCAAGTATTTTGCTGTACATGGGAGGAGATGGCTCTTCACAAGTTTATCGATAAGGGTAGGGGCTCTCCTAAAGCTAATTGTTGGAGTTTCTGGCAGAGCTTCTATAAGAGTATGATCACTTTTTAATATGTCATAATTTATTTTTAGAATTTGTTCAATTCCATTTTCTTTATATTGTGTCACAAAGTAAACTTAATTAGTACACTGATGTTTCTGTTTTTGAAGCAATAACTTTTCCATATCTAGACATTTAGCTTTATCATAGGCTGAACTAACAGTAGTGTGCTTATATACTCTTTTCTTAAACCTTTGACACATACCTTTAGCATTTCTTTCGAAATCCTCATCTCAATCGCAGATGCGCTTAAGTCTCTGCAATTAACCAAATATATTACAAAAATATTAGAAGTACAGGTATACAGTCTACGGCACTGATTTGGGGGTAATCAGTGTAGTGCATTTTACAGCACAACCTGTTTTGGTGTGACATATGCACAGATTACACAATTAGCATACACTGCAGTGAGATACTGCAACATACGGTATCTCCCTTTAAGTAAGTAAGTACAGTAAGTAAATAAGTAAGTAACATATATTTATATAACACCTTTCACAGACAAGAGAACATGTAGAACTTATGTTGCATGCCAATTCATGTTAAAATAACTGACTCATATCTGCATCATTCCATCATTACTTTACTAACCTAAATTTCCCATCTAAAGACAGGTCCCAACTAAAACAGCTTCCCCTTAGTCATTGCCGGGCAGCTCTCATGGACTCCTATACTGTACATTGTGGCTGGTAAAGTAGTTACACTTTATTAGCTATAGTTCTTTGCCTGTAAGGCAATTCTAAAACCCCCTGAATCTATTATAGAGCACAATTTAAATGGTCACTTACTGTATCAGGTTATGTTAGCAAGCGAAGTGCAAGGGGAGTCACTGCTAAAGGTTCAGACATGTTGGCATAATATATACAAAATGTGTGCACTACATGTTTGCACTGTGTGTGTGTGTGTGTTGAGCATGCGTGGGGTGGGTGATACAACATGTCAAAATATCTTCTAGTGTTCACTGTAATAATATTGTGCCTAGATTTCTTGAAAATCAATGAAAAAATGGTTTATATAGAATATTATAACCTGGTATGTTTTAGAGTTGGGAACTGGGAACAGTCCATGGATGTATTACAGTATAAGAACTATCTCTGCATGTTGTATTACATCCATGCTATTAGCATGAGCATACAGGGTTTGTAGTGGTTTGTTGTATGTGATTTGTGGCCTATGGCTGTATTAAAATAACTGTAGCAAAGTACAGTATACTGTATGTATGTATGTATGTATGTGTCTTGTTATGTATGTAACATAAAAGACAGTAGGAAAATTCAGACAAGAAAAATAACAAAGTATTCACTTACTAATGTTTGACCAAATGTATTCATTGTAGCATTAAGCTTAAATCTTAATCTTTAAATACTGTAAAATGTTAAATAAATAATTCTGGCATATATTAATTTAAATAAAGATTGCTGCAGGCCGGTGGTTAGCCTAATATACCAGCAAGACAGATAAGGAGGGAGAGCGGATTTCATCAATCCACTTCATTACTTATGGATTTTACTTAATTTATCTTGATTCACTTAAGAAATGTATACAAAAGTACATTCACGCAAACACACATGCAGTACATACACATTTACCTGCTGACCAATAGCATAGCGTGATGACGCCAGGCCCTGGTGCAAGGTTTCCATACGGGCCCTTCCATCAACTGAAATCAGCAAACTTAAACTTAAGACGGACTAACATTAGCCTATGTCATCTCTCATGCACATTCACTTACCCTGGCTTCAGTCGAGTAATACTATTATAAAATATGTATCAGTGCCAAATGAATAAGCTAACAATAAGGTATAAACACAAGATTAATACATTTTAAGGAAAAGTCTGCAATAATATCTATTCGCACGGCAGCCCATAGCTACAACCTATTTGAGTATAGGCTATAAATATAATTCTACTCACCTATTTTAAGGGTTTCTCTGTTTGCATTGAAATGGCATCTAATAAATTATTATTTATATGGTCGGCCCCCAAACCATCACGGGCCCTGGTGCAACCGCACCTTCTTCACCCAATAGCTATCCGCATGACGCTGACCTTGGTTGTGCTTGGTTATGTCAACATTGACATTGGTTCAAATGCTCATTGTGCATGACGGCCATTTGGATTTATCGTGGAAGATGGGGAGATTCTAGGATCAGACCTTTTGGGGTGCTCAGACCCTAATGAGAATGTGATCTGTAGGTCTACATACAAAGATCTAAATCACAAATGTCACTGTAGGCCTATCACTCAATAATAAACAATAATAAATATGTTTCTATGTTTGCATTTGCAATGGCAATTGCATTAGCATTGAACACTTCCATTTCCTGCATTCTGGTGAATTTATATGCACCAATTTGTGCCTTAAATGCACCAATTTCTGGTGGAAATGTCTCTAAAGCAAAGTATAAAATTCTGGAAGAGGTGACAATGTAAAATATAATAAAATATAATGCAATAAGAATGTGAAGAAAATATGCATGTGACGTATTAATGTCAATTGTCAATTAATTCATTTTAATTAATGTATTAAGCCCTGGACTTCAATAGCTCATATGCTCATGTTCAAAACCTTCTGCATAATCAAAACATCTGTGTTTCAGGATGATCTAGGCCTAAATATCTGACTTAAAACAATATTAATCTTCTAAACATTTTGGCAACATTTTGGGCATAACCTATTCTACTACCACCGAGATGCCCCAGTGCGTCTTTCATGTTTTTATTGGCGGGAACAAAAACACTTGTTCTAAATATTGAGGGGGACACATCCTCTGCATCCCCTCAAGCATTCTGGATTGCTTTCAAATTCTCTCTCGAAATATTCAACTGTGTGTAAGTTTGCAAAATGTAACGTTAAAGGGCTGATACTTACTAATAATAAAACTAAGAAAATACTAATAAAAAATTAATTTTAAAAATTCTTATTTTTTAGGGGTGCTAAAAAGGGTGTACAAACGCCCATGGTGGAAGATTTACAGTATATCTATCTATTGTCGTATCTATGCACTTTTCCATTAAATGAATGACCTCTATCCAGTTCTTATAATATATCCATGTTCAGTGTGCGACGGTAATTATGGTGCAGCAACATCTCTAATGATAGACAAATTGATATGGTCACACGGTATGTATCATAATATCACCCAACCAGGTGCTGACAAGGTTGTGTTACTGTTCATAGATAGAAAGCTCTTATGCTAGCTTGTAAATGCACGAGTGGGTGGCAGGGTGGGAGCTTGTCATCTGGGGCATCCATGGCTGGTTGCACACCACTGCCCTCCCCACACACAGATCGATGCTTGGTTCACATTGGGAAGGGGCAAAGAGGGGAAGGGGACCCACCGGTGAGCAGTGAGATGCTTTTGAAGGGACACAGGATTAGTTCAATGTTATTTACTGTTATTTTAATGGTATATGCTATAGTATACTGTACACAATGTCACTGGATAAGCAGATACTTTAGTCAAAAGTGGATTTTATGGAATAAAGGGCTCCATGAATAACCACGTTTTAATCTCTGAGGTGCCTGCATGTCACCAGAATGGGAATGAGGGAGCAGGCTGTGTGACTGATGGCTGGTACTAGCAAGTCATAAAGAACACATAAAAGGGGCCATCAGTGTAATATTTGATGCATTTGCTAATTAAATTCTCATATGATCATATGTATATAGGGCAATCCCTGTTTCATATAATATTTATCTTGCTGTCTGTCTGTCTGTCTCCTGACTTGACAGATTGGCTCAGCATGAGGCGTGAGTGAGGATTGTTACCATGTTCCCTCTGTGACAGTGGAAGTAGGCCATATTACATGTTAGCCTTGCCAAGAGAAGCCTGACTATGGTTTCTCCTTTGCGGCCAACGATAGAGGGAGATGTACTGAGCGAGAAAAGAAAGGAGAGCACCAAACTGCACCCAGAGAGGGGTCTCTGATAAACAGCTTGCTTTCCTCCTCTTCCACCCAGCGCATCGTCATGGCAACGAAGTGTCTTCAAATGTAGAGAAGATTGTATGTTGTTGTTTTTTAGTCATTGCTGTATTTTTGAGCCTGTGTGGATGTCTGTGTGTGTGTGTGTGTGTGTCTGCGTGTGCGTGCGTGTGCGTGCGTGCATGCCGGCATGTGCGCGCCTGTGTGTGTGTGTGTGTGTGTGTGTGTGTGTGTGAGAGAAATATGAAATAGAGGGCAATTTCTCCTCATGTTTGGAGACTACATACTGTATGTCCAGAGAGCTCTCTCTCTCTCTCTCTCTCTCTCTCTCTCTTTCTCTCTCTCCCTCTCTCTCTCTCTGTCTCTTCCTTAGCCTGTCTCTCCCCCGACTGTTATTTTACAGCTGCTGTCCCGGCCCTTTGTACGTATACCACACTGCAGAGCCAATAGAGCTGCGATGCGGTTGCTAGGCTACAGGGATACAGGGAGCATCTGAGAAGATTCCCTTAGTTATGAATTGTCTCACTGTATAGCCTTTGGCTTAACAGAGCTTTTCAAGTCAATCTCCACTACGCCAGCACAATTAGATGACGCATCATATATCTGGCCATCAGTCTCTCTGTGCCACCCCTACAACTTCTAGAAGGAACCGGTCATTTGTTACAAATGATGTCACTCAGCAGACGCTTCTGTCCAAAGCAACTTACAGTGAGTGCATTTAGCCACTGTAATTGTACTCACAAATATACGTTATACTGTACTATATACAGTATACTGCAGTTGAAAATTAGCACTCACATTAAACAAAACTATAAACAAATTTCTAGCTAATACACAAAGTCTAATAAATCCACTTCATACCAGAATTTCTGCCTTTAAAACCCTCATAATCTTCATTAGCGTTACTCTCAAATTTATAGCCAAGTCTGCCAGATACAGTAGAGCGGACTTGGCCTGGATTAGAAACACGCTACAAGAAAACCCTCTCCAGCTCTTCCCCAGCACACACTTAACAATCAACAAAGAGGCAAATGGGCCCAGCAAATAGGCCCGGCAGGGACCCAAAATGGCTGCCCAGTAACATGGCTGACCAGGATCTGCTTTGTGCCGTCTCTGCATAGTCCATTACGTCCAATTCTAGAAGATATTACATAATGCAGTACTCTCACACACACACACACACACACACACACACACACACACACACACACACACACACAGAGGTTTTTACATCTGTAGCCCATACTGAACCAGATGAAAGACCAGGCCAAAAGCGGCAGGTGTGCATAGTCACTAGGGGGGTGAGGGGAGTGGCTTGGCTATTCCAAGGCGTTGGTTGCCAATCTCTCTTTATTACACAGACACGGATCCCATCGCACGGGAGATGTGAGATGTGTTGGACATTCTGGTGACAAGGGGAGATGTGTTCGTCTGTGTGTTTGTGTGTTGCGTGGGACGGGGGAATGATCAACTCTGCCAAGTTAATCAGCTCCTTCCGTAAATGCTTAACAGAGTGTTTGGTTGTTTGATCACGGCACTTTTATGTGCTGGAATTGTTGGCAAGATGGTGGTGGGCTTTGTAGGTGAGCTCTGTAGGAGGTTTCATTTGTGAGTATGAGATGGTGAGAGAGAGGGAGATGGGGAGAGAGAGGGAGAGAGAAAGAAGGAGAGGGAGACACACAGACTAATGTGCCATCATTTCGTTACAATTGATGGCTCCCCCGGTGGTGATATTTCTTTAGTTTTTTTTGCAAAACACTTTTTTTCCTTTGCCTCTGTTGACAGACACACATGAAGAAACGTTCAGTGCAAAACACGAACGGCAACATCTGATGCAGCAGAGAGCGCAGGAGATAGCCAGGAGAGTTTTCTTAAGAGTGAATCGTCAGACTGGACCATTTCTCATTGAAATAGTTTCTCTCTCTCTCTCTCTCTCTCAAACCCATCTGTCTACCTCCCTCTATCTCCCCTGGAGTGAAATATGAATACTTTAGCTCCATAAATCTGAATGTGAGATAATGAGAGTTTGGAGTCTTCTCGGGCCAGCTGGCCATCACGGTGCCGGTGACATCATCCTAAGGGAGAGCAGCCAGATTGATGACCTTGGTGACACCGGGCCGCTGCTTATGAATTGCACACACTCCCCGACTACATCCCTTACCCGGCCCCATTACAGACAGACACAACTGGCCAGTCTGTGTGTGGGCATCTGCCGGGTTGGTGGAGTTACGTGTTGTATCGGTGGCAAAGGGTGTAGGGTACAGTATAGGGTGCTGAACCTAAAACTACTGATGAGTGGACGGGCTCACACAGGGATTTGCTGACAATGACACATGCATGAATATGAGCTGAAGAGGGAGTGAGAGATAATGCAGACAATAGCTGGCTCCCTTTATCCAGTTTGTCATTTAAAATAGTGCCCCCCCACCACCATAACTCTTCAAGTGAATCCAGTTTGTTAAAATACATGTGTGGTTGCTATTATTATACACATCTGTATCGCCAAGACTCTCAGCTATCAATATGATGTAACAATCATTGCTCAAATTAAACCACATTTCAAAAAGGACATCGGTAAAAGCCCAAATCGTAATTTGCATGTGCAAATATAAACATTGTGCACATCGACACGCACGTACATAGCGATCTTTATCATGTCAGGCAATACATATATAACATGAAATACTGTTTTCACGCACAAAGAATGGTAAACTTGTGAGGAGATATTTGGTGAATTTGCTTTTACAATTAGTTTGCAATAGCATAACTTTAAATCAAATTGACATACTGTAAATGTTCCTAGCTACAGCTTGGTTGACCTGCGCTGACATACCTATGAATAGAGTCCCTTCCTTGCTATGTTCATCAGGAAGGTGTTGGTAGTCCTGCCCAACAGGTTTGAGATGTAAGGCCAGGGGCATGTCCACACCGAGGGGAGGGGTCTGAATCAGCCAATAGAGTGACTGTGCTCCCATGTCCTGCCCCTGGGACCTTTAGCTCCTCACCATCCTGCTGTGACACAGCTGACCTTGCACTCAGTGGGCGGTGACAGATAGCTGTCTCTCGCTACGTTGTTGTCTGTTATATTTTGGTCCCGGCGACCGGAGTGCTGCTGCTGAGTCTATTTCTCCAGACACACACACGCACACACACACACGCGCACACACACACACGCACACACACACCACACACACATTTGTTTTGGTGAATGCAGAGATAAAATCAATAAACTCATGCGAGACGTTTGGCAGTGCTCA
>JAODUE010045925.1:4898-18738 GCA_027564755.1 Amblyopsis hoosieri | reverse complement strand
TGGGGTCCCTTGCTGAAGCTGCTGCCCCCGTGACCCGACTCCGGATAAGCGGGAGAAGATGGATGGATGGATGGATACTTTAGTGTTTTGTATTTTGTAGTTTAAAAATACTCTAAAAGACTTTATGTGAGATGTTTACTTGGTGCAGCTTATGATTGGTAGCCTGATGTAACCTGACCCAAAATTGACTTTGTGAACAGAATCTAGACACGCTCCATTGGGGAATGTTTGTAGTTGCTGCATCCTACTGGGCCTAGACCCCTCTGGCTCATTTTGAAACTATTGGACAGCCTTTAACCAATCAGCAATGCCACAACTGCTTGTATCACTTCATCTAGCTCTACTACCATTTTGAACACTTGACTTCAATGCACAGCATCAACGTCATTGCATTTAGCCACGCCCACTGCTCACTGATTGGTCCACCATCCAGGGTGGCTGTGTGAACGCTGAATCAGTAAATGGGCAATCCCTCTGTGACGGTCTGTAAAGCCGAGGAATCCTGTTGTTACAGTTGTTTCCATCTCTTGTTTCAGCAAGGCTTCAGAACCCCTGAGGACGTTGTTTACTGTGCCAAGTGCGCTGCACGATTACGTGCATCAAAATGTATTGCCGTCTGACGCTCGCACAGTCGTGTTCTGTCGAGGTGCTGCAAAGCAGGGCTCTTTGTGACAAAGCTGTGCTTGAAATGCAGTTTGTTTGACGTCAAGCCTTCTAGAGCCCTTTTTCTTCCCACTTCTAACCCTATTTCCTTTTTTTAAGCCCCCTACACCCCCCCCACACACACACACACGCACACACACACACACACGCACACACTCACTCACACACACAGGCACCGTGCTCCAGACATTAAACATCCATGGCTCAGGTCCATAATCTGCCAAAAGCAGGAATGCAGAGGCTACCTCTTACTGTAATTAAATTTGTCTGTAATGAATCATAGCCACTAATCCTAAACGAGGCTGTATTTCCATAGGGATTCCAAATGACCTACATATACTAAAAAAGCTGTAACCTTGCTATAACACCAGCACGCACACCCTCTCATCATTCTCCTTCATTGATATGTATCGCTAAGGACAGCATTGTTCGCAGGTAGGTCAGTCGGCTTCCTTCCAGGAGACATCTGGCGCCTAAGCTAAATGTCTAAATGAGTAAATTAGATTAGCATTTATACTTATTGCGAATACATCGGCACAGTTTTGTCACGTCACCGCTTATTTACATCTCGGTCATCCGTGTCTTCATCGCTTGGCCCTTGTTCTAACATTACACCTCACCTTTGTTTGTGTTTTGCAGTTTCACTACGAGGGTCACACTAATTGTGTCACCTAATCCAACATTGCCGCTATTAACCGCAGCTGTGAAGAGATGTGAGGCGCGGTATAAACTGTTTGGCGGTTGGAATGTGTAGAGCTCTTCCGCAGTTGGCTAGGCAACGACTAGCATTGTGGGTTTTTGTTGTCGTCCTTGTTTTCATTGTTGTTGATTAATGCTTCCATGCCCTATGACTTCCATTATAGATATACTTCTTGGGTAATTAAATGTGGAGCCTGCAGAACTCATGTTCCCATTTGATTATCATGATAGCCTGTTTGAACACAAGCCAAGCAAGCACGCGCGCAGGTTTTCCTGCCATTGTAGTTCACTCAGTGCCTTTTTATGACTAACTTAGTTCAGTAAATAGTTTCAGAAGGGTTTTAGAAGGCTCTCCCCACATCATAGTGAAAGCTCAACTGAAAAATTGGGGCATATGCCTAGTTAGGATTTATGATTTAATGTTGCTCAAATGAAGGGGGCTTTTTCATAGTTTGAGGCCACACTTCTCTGTCTTCTGTTGCCATTTTCTTCCTCAATAATGCCGCGATAACCATGAAAAAATACCACAAAAATACTCAATGTTATTATTTTCCATAATGTTGCAATTGCGATTTGTCAACTGCAAAAATGTTTTCTGTGGTGCCAACTGTAATACAGAATGTACACAGTAGGCCTATGTACAGTACTCGTAACAAATACACATACTGTACAGATTGTGTTATTCAACTAATTTATTGCAATTCACAAAACAATCAACATAATTACAAATTGTATAAAAAGATGCATTCACTGGACACAGCCCCAAATGCTTATTTGTGTCGTGTACAAAGTATAGCTTGCCTGGCCGCCGAGAACTAATTGCAGTAACGGAGACCTTTTGCGATTAGCATATTGTGGTGGTAAAAATGTAAATCGCGATAACTTGTGCAGCTCTGTTCAGTGACAATTTCCAGTCAACACTATAACTTTGCCAACAAGGTAACACACCACACCTGCCACAATACTAGTCTAGTTGTGTGTCAACAAAAGTGGGTTTTCTTCCAACTGACAAATCTACCTGCTCTGCTGGGAGAGCTCCACTCACTCAGAGCTTTTACAGGAACAATATTTATTGTCAATTTTTTGTGTGTGTGTACTTTTTAGTTACATATGCACAGAATGTTCAGGCGGTCTGGAAGCACAGTAAAACGTTTGAGCAGTTGGATGACCCATCCATTTTCAGTCCTAAATAAATAGGCTAATTTCTGAAAACCAGCCACACTTGAGCAAAGACGGCTGACTGGCTTCATTCTCCTTTCATCCTCCTTCTCTGAAAGCATTGCGTCTTTTTCAGGGAATATGCGTGTGTGTGTGTGTGTGTGTGTGTGTGTGTGCGTGTGTGTGTGTGTGTGTGTGTGTGAGTGAGTGTTTCTATATTGTATGTGTGTGTGTGCATGCATTTGTGTGTGTGTGTGCGTGTGTGTGTGTGTGTGTGTGTGTGTGTGCGTGAGTGTGTCTATACTGTATGTGTGTGTGTGCTTGCGTTTGTGTGTGTGTGTGTGTGTGTGTGTGTGTGTGTGTGTGCATGAGTGCGTGCGCGTGTGTGTATACTGTATGTGTGTGGGCGTGTGCATGGGTGGTAAGGTGGGCGATCACTAAACATATTAGACAAAAAGAACAAGGGATTTCTTTGTATGAAATACCAAATGTGAATGGCCCAACTGCATTCCTGCAGGCGGTGTTTTAAGCAGGATTGTTTAATTATTTTATTTCAGTAATCTAATAATTAGAAATACATGTTCCCCAAAATAACTTTTCCTGCTGTGTCTTCTATCAAAAGGAAGACCATTAAAAGACCTCAGCTTTATACTGAATAGACACTTTTTCTCTACAGTATTTATTGCACTGCATAATACCCTTCATATTATCAACTGTACCTAACCATGAGTTTGCCACGCTAAACAAGATGGAGAGAATTTACTGGAAGGCCATGGTGCTTTTTGAGTCTGTTCATTTCGTGTGTGTGAGTAGATGAGTATAGTATTAAAGAGGTGGAGTTAAAGGTATAATCAGCTATTGCAAGCTAATTGCAAGCTAATACGCTTTTTCACAAATTCACCAAATATCTCCTTGCATTTAGCTATCTTACCATTCTCTGTGCAGGTAAAAAAAGAATCTGATACTTCTACACAGCCCTGGCTCCGTAAATAGCAACATAAACAAAGTGGCGAACATCGCTCATATCAACAAAGCAACACAACAAGGCCGTAGTACTACGCTTTGCGTCACAATGCGCTTCAATGTGTGGGGCAGCGATGCGGAGGGATATTGTTTTAATTTGAGCTCAAAGTTAGCAAGCATTCTTGAGAATGACTAACCCTGCCTTTAAGGCTATGAGAAGACTATGGCATGTCTCAGGACTGGATTTAGCTACAATCTAAGGGCGTACTCACACTTGGCCCAGTTAAATCGCGCCCGTGCTCGTTTGACCCCAAAGTGCGACTCCTTTGACTAGTGTGATTGCTCCGTACCGTACCGGCCCTCTTGAAAGAGGTGGGCCAAGGCACGGTTTGGTTGGACTCGGACGCGGTACGTATAAGTGTGATCGCAAACGTGCCCGAGAACGAGCAGACAGTTGTTTCATTACAAACAGCATGGCGGAAAAGGGAACACTTTGGTCTACGGCAGAAGTGCAAGAGAGTATTCATGAGCAACTGATACAACACACAAGAACTATCTACTTACTCCTGGGTATCAAAGAACCACTGGGCAATGTCGGCAAAAACTGAAAAAACTGCATGCTCAGTATCTGAAGGTACGGGATGCTGGTAGCTCGTCGGACATCAAGGACATAGTCCAGTGGAACGATTATGTGGACAAAATAATGAATGTTAACTGCAGTGTGAGTGCAGGCCAGCGGGGAAGTTGGGAGGGGGGACAATTGTGCTCCGGCACGGTTAAAGGCACCTAGGCCTAGTGTGTGTACGCCCTTAAAGTGTAACTGCACCCCAGCTCTGAGCCTGACCCCACCCACTACTACTTTGATAAACGCATCAAGGAGCTGGGAGAGGGGAGGGGAGGGGCTGAGACCCCCATTAACAATAACATTTTAATTTGATGACGTATGAGCGTACTAAGCGTACCGCTAAAAAGCAGCCAGGTCCTTTTAACGGATATGACGTGTAGATCAGTTTTCAGTCCATAAAATGCCGATTATAAAAAACAGGATTTTGTCAATATTATTAACAACAGGATATTGAAAAAATTAACACCAGCATTGAATTGAATCGCAGATCAATCCGATTACTTCATAAAACACATTTTATGGTGCAGTTACACTTAAAGAACTAATAAATGTTGCCGTGTGCCTCTTCATATAAGTAAACACACTGAGAGTCTGGCCGCTCTGTACTCTATAAGCATGGGACCAGTCCTGTAAGGACCTGCTGCCATTGGACACTGAAGCTTTTGCAGATTAAATAAAATAGTGTTATTTGACTGTTCTGTGTGATGATGTGTCATAATAATTACATAATCTATATTACTGTACTAAAATAATACATATATTTGATCATTATAACAAAAGAAATGAAGAAAGTCAACATACGTAAACTTAAAAGTTTTAAGAGCACATTACAAAATACTAATAAAAACAATTAAGTATGCAAACTGGACCTAGTGTGAGCACGCCCTAAAGTTGTTATTGACCTCAGCTACTGATGTCTCATGAAACCAAGCAAGTCAGGAGAGTGATTTACTCTTATTCTTGGCTAAATATATTCACAACCGCAGGGATTGTGTACACATCAAAAGTGCTCAATCCCAGAGGCCCTCTCATGTTGGGGTTTAATAAGGTATTTTATTGTTTGAAGTAGTACTGCTTGTTTGAGTTGTTTATAATCCCTTTGGATCCGAGCGGCAGGGTTGGCAGAGAAGGGGAAGCCATTATCCCTGTGTTCTCTTTTCATTTTCACAGGTACAGAGCTTCAGTAAGGCTGTATATTCCATGTGCCTTTAGTGTTCCCTATTCGCAAGAGTTAATAGAGAGAGCTTTAAAGGGCCCATTCCATGAAAACCAAGTATTTGTAGTTGTTTTTGGAATTAGCAATGTCGATGTGACACGGAGAAGTAGTAAGCCTTTCAAAGTGGACCGTTATCTTCCTGGTCTGTATTGGCTAAAAAAGGGAGAGAGGCGGGGAAACAGGCGAATGAGAGAAAAGACTAGCTGCTGCTGTGTTTATGTGGTTGACACGAACAACAACGAACTACATTCTGCCTCCCGTATCCTTTACTGTAGTCTGGACGGCGAGGCAGAATTAATGCGCAATATTAACACCTTGAAAACACTGCGGAAATTAAACCATATGTGGTCCAAAACCCATAAAACTATGTTCAAACCGCGTTTGAGTACTAGTAAAGCAGTCGTAGCCTCACGTCAACACAGCTACGTGGAAGTCGGGGCAGGATGGGCAGTGTCTTGTTAAATTTAAAGCAACAGTCACTGAAATCTGAAATCTTTTTTCAAGAGTTGTGGTTGTGATCGTGCTATTCCACAAAATTGATGTGGTATTTTCACCTAAGCGTGTAAACTACATTGCTTTCCAAAGTCAAGGTACTGTGTCAACAAGTAAAAAGGAGCATGAAATGACTCCTTTAAGTCATGCGGTGGACATAATGCTTAACAATGGCCGATGCAGGATGTGGTGAAGCTTTAGGTGGCTCTGTAGGGGGAGCCTATCGGGAGCTCTGGCTTAATGTGTAAGAGCTGGTGGTACAGAAGAGTAGCACAGGCCTGTTACATATTGAATGTCTCAGACTTTGCACAAGCAAACTTTACATTCTCCCAGCAACCCACTGCTGACTGAATTACAGTAGCTAAACTGTGTACTGTGTGTGGCCATTGCCCACATAGCTAATGTATTGGATTTTGTGTCACGCTAAATCCATCCACTTAGGTTTAGATCAATAACTTGCTTCATTTGTATTTTTTTTATTAAAGCAATTTTGTAGCATAGTGGATCCAGTTTAACATCTCCAGTATGGCTCAGGCCAACCTCACTGATACACAATGTTACAGCCCTCAGTAAGGCAGGTAAGCACCTTTACAACAGTACACATACACTGTAAAACATACAGGGGAGATTGCAAACTTCAGCATGAAGAATTGACGTTGGTTCACTAGATCATTATACCCTCGTCAAAGTCCGGTGTAGCAGTGTGTCAGGAACCCCCGGAATATTCTGGATCTTGTACTTGACACTGGGGTTACAGGTGAAAAATTGTTTGCTCGTGGAGAAGAAGTCAGTTGACGTGTGTCATGACATGGCAGATATGCTGCAACTCTGTGGGCAGATCTGTGTATGCACATACATGAATAAATAAATATCCCCCACCCCCCTTATAAAAACACTAAATATTTGCAAGTATTGTCCTAACTTTATGAGTGCATATTTCACAATTGGTTATGTGTGTTAGCGGCATTATCTTAGATCAGGAGATTTCATGTAAATGTTATGGATGCATTTATTGACTAAGTATAGTTTCACATTAACATTTTTTTAAATATCTTCACACACACAGCAAAAATAAATGAACACCTTGGGATGCTGTCATTCCTTAGTAAATGTATTCCTTAGTAAGTGTATATTAATATAATATATGCTTTTTCCCATTTACAGGTTGTCAAAAGAACTGACAATTTATCTGAGCATCAACAATTCATGTATTTTGTATTGAAGTTTTAATTAAAGTAAATGTGATTGACAATTTTAACTTTAAATGTAACTTTAACTTCTAAATACTATGTGTGTGTGTGTGTGTGTGTGTATATACACACAGTACACTGTTTTATTTTTTATTAATGTATTCACTATTGATCAAATGTGCAGTATCAGTGTGTTCCTTGAGTGAAAATGGCGCCCAATGTACTGTACTGTATGTTCTAAGTACTTCTCTTAACACGTCTCTTAGTGGCTGAGAGCAGAGAAGCACGAGCTCATCAAAAACGCTCTTCACGCCTTACACATGACTTGTACTAAAGGCCACTTTCAATAAATGTCAGGCTCCAAGCATTGGTAAACAGTTTTAGCCCTGATCAAATTCCAGCGGGGAGACATAACCGATGTGCTTAACATCGCTGTAGGATCACACACACGTCTCGCTTTTGGAAATGGCACCTTAAACAAATGGGTCGTCTCTCGACCGTTGACGACGGTGTTTATTCCCACAACTCCCATGATCTGCCCTTTTGGTCTAAACCTGCAACTGAGAAGAGCCTGCCCCAGATGAAGGGCTCCATTAGCTCAACAAGAAGGCATTATCATGGTATCAACAGAATGGAAGTGAATGAATGGCAATCAGTTCTGGCCAGGAATAGGATGTCAGGTATTAAAGCAGTTTTAGTGGTGGAATGCTATAATTTGAATAATAGCTTATAGGTTTGGCTTGTTATTTGAAACTGAAGCTGCAAATAAATACATAATCTGTCCCCGTAAATTGTACAAACAAACATCTTACTATAATGTCTTCTTCACTATTTCTTGTTTCACATGGTGGAGAACTATCTGGTCTCTGCGTGGATGGTCTACTATTGTGGTGACGACAAGCAAGAATTATGCTATACTAATACTATACAGCCTTCAGTGTTGGGCAAGTTACTATGGAATTGTAATAAGTTAGTTTCTTATTACTCTTTCAAAAAGTAATGATATTACTTTACTTATTATTGGGTATTAAAAGTAATTAGTTACATTAGTCATTACAGTACATTACCATATTACTTTCACAATCACTACCCTGCCTCGCCCCTTCTGAAAAATGACAACCTGTGTAGCCAGCTCATTTTATAACCGAATCCTCTTTATTGGAACAATATTAACCTTAGGAGTCAAAAGTGTAATATTATTACTGTTTTGGAAATAGTAATGAGTTACACTACTACTGAAAAAAGTAATGATATTACAGTAACTACTGTAGTTACTAGTAACTAGTTACTGCGCAATAGCCTCAAACACATTTTGCTCCACTGTTATGTGTTGTGTGTGTGTTTTACAACTGTAACTAGCTGGTATTTGTACCCATACAGTATGGTGGGTATTTTTAATGGTTCTGGCATTCTTCAATTATATATTTATTATATATTTCAAGGAGATCAGGTTGGGGTTTTATTCAGTGCTCTGCTATTTCAACTGCTGGTTGCTCCCTCAGAATGTCCTGCTCCCCACATGGTAAACGCACTGGAATCGCTGGGATATACTATTGTGTGGTGCGGTCTGCACCACTTTGTTTGTGTTGGTACATTTACCGAACCAGGGCTGTGCAGAAGCACCTGATAATTGTTTCAGCACAGCCCTTCATTGTGTTTAGAACGAGCAGCTTGGGGGGTGGATATTTGCTGAGTGTATTATCGCTAAACAATCGCTGACTCACCCTAATTGAGTGTGTCAGCCTACGTCACTAATTACATTTGACATTGACTTGCATGGAACGCAAGACTGAACTCGAACGCAGATTGCTGGAAAGTGGCCGCTCACTCTGCCATAACTAGCACTGTGCCTTCAACAACCTGTAGAGAGTTCGCTCGTTCAAGAGCTGTCATACAGTGGAGCTGATAATAACATGGTGCGGGACCTATTTGTAGCTCTTACTGTAACGTGCGTCACTGGCACAAGTCAATGTCGCCACGGACTGCTGTTTTTTGATTTCATCACATTTCTTTACTACTGGGATTCATAATGAATTATAATGTCATTTGTCGAGTGGGAAGTTGATCATGTGATCATTGTAAATAAGGGATGGCCCGAGCATAATGTTTCCTGTTCATCGTTTTAGTTAAATACTGAAATAGCTGTTCATTCACAAACACACACTTTGTACAGAGTGTGTTCACAATGTAGAGTACAGCACGATACTACAACCTTTTCCTAACAGACTCACAAATGCTTCATATTCAACAAGTTAAAATATGTAATCACACTTAACCAATTTGACACAATCGTACGCTCGTAAGAGTCCTTCCTGACACACACACTTGATCATTAAAGACTTGCCATCACACCAATTTGTCATGCAATTGTCATACATATCAATTAAATTAATCATGCTGGCTGCATTAAAATTGTGTTTGTGTGTGTGTGTTTGTGTGTGTCTTGTGGCCTCATTGGGAAAACGCATACAGATGGACAACAGGAATATGATCCCCCCTCAAATAATGGTGGGCTAGGAAGTGAAAGCCTTTTGAACAGCCTTTTTTTCTCTCTGGCACACTCAACATCTGCCGTCTCCCTGTAGAAACAACAGCAGTATGAGCACGCCTGTATTTCCATAAGCAGCATTCTAATACTGCTCGTGTTGAGCATTACGCCTCGAGAGGTCGTGACCTCCCATGGATCTCCGGTTAGTTAGGAGGAGCAGGGTGAGCAGATACACACTGAAAATGAGCTGAGCTAAATCCACTGGACCACCAACATATGTTGTTGTTGTTGTTGTTGTTGTTGTTAGGTACTTAATGTATCCCCCAAGAGGAACATTTAAGTTAATATAAAGACTGTACACAAACACAATACACAGGCTAAAATGTATATAAACATGTATAAAAGTATACAAGCCAGACAATCTGCATTACACAATACAGACCTGTCCACAGCAGACTGTACAGACTATACACAGCAGGATGTCTGGTGGTAAAACCTAAACAAACTGTAGGCAACATCTGCTGAGAATAGGCATATATTAAAAGAGTAAAAGACCCCTGCTCTATCTGCTGTCCATATATCTGCAAATGCAGTACATTATACAATGAAATATCTTTAACATGTAGAATTAAATCAGTAAAAAAACTCTTCAGTGAGTATGCACTGATTTGTCTGTGCTTGATTGGGATTGGGACGGTAGGACACCCTTTTCTGAATCTGATTGGCTAACACTAAAGCGACGAAACGAGCAGCCACAGGGAATACATTTGTTGTTTATGGCATTGGCTTCACTCACAGATGTACTGAGAAATTAACCAAATTAAATTAACAAAACAATGTAACACACAGACTTTATAGCGGAGTGCGTGCAGTGAGAATTGTTGACACACACTGCAAGTCCATATTCACAATTCATGAAATGTATTGAATGGAGAACACAAAGGAATGCACTGTATATTCAATGCGAGCAGTCAATAGCAAGCAACTAAAAAGTAATTCCCTTTCCCCGTATGGTGGCGTAAGGTTTGCTCTCCTGAGGAATGTGGATCCAGCGAGCACAGATATGACCCTGTGTGATACAGACAAACTGTGTAGTGGCAATCCAAATTCATGAGAATCATTTCTGACTTTGATTGGACGCCGACTGGGTTGGATGATGTGTGCAGATGTGGCGTGAGACAGACAGAGCAGTGAGCCTTGAGAGGCTGTTTTCATACGTTTTCATATTTATCCCTTTAAAAGAGCAATCTCCAGACTCTCTGTGTGGTGTCAACCTCTTACAGTATAGAGTAGCCCCGTTCTCACTTACTCAAGTCGAGGAAAGCTTCATCTCAGGAATGCTTACTGTACCTCAAAACCTTTCTTTATATACGTATATATTGTCAAAGAATAAGTTCTCATTTGTTTCTGTCACATTGTATAACGCAATACAATATGTGTTTAATTTAGTGCAATGTGAATTATGTATTCAATATGTACGTTGGAGAATATTCATGCAGACGTTTGTCTTGTAGTGTGAGAATATGCTGCTCCAAAATATGTATACATTTTCAAAATAGTAGCTAAGATACATTTTATTATCTCTGTAAGTCTGTCCTTATTAAAACAACATTAAACATACAATGCTTATCAAATATTTGATACCTAAGTAAAGCTACAGTACTGTGTACAGTACAGAAAAATGCTCTTTCCACCAAAAAGCAATTTACTAGCCCTCTTTCACTCTAAATGTTGTGATTTCATGCCTTTGTCTGGCAGTCATAATAGAAAAATAGACATATTAACAGTAAATGAGTCATAAAATGGAACAGCTGCTCACAGATAACGTAACAAAGAGCTAGACAACATTTCACAACATCAATTTTACAGTAGATTTCCTAATCTTCGTCAATAGATAATAATGTGTCTATTTATGTTTCTCAAAGCATTCATGTTGCTAAATGCAGCTTGATAGTTCAACCGTAAGAGGGTAGATTTACCGTCTAGTCGCAACAGTAGGCTGTATTGGTTAAGTGGTTTCTACAGTCTGTGACCAAGTAAGGTTTCCTTGAGTCCAAAGTCAATCTGAAGTTGGGAGAGAATTTTCTAATCAAATCACAATTCTGTATTAAAGCCAAAAAGTTCCAGTGAAATTAATACCAGCAGGGTCTCAAGTCAGAACATATACGAGCCTCACATACTGTAAGATAAAACATCCAATAACAATAACATTAAAACTAAAGTCTATGCACCTATGTGTTTCAGAGAGATTTAATTATTTCAGTATCTTTGCGTGTTTCTTCAAGCAGCTCTAATGATTAAAAAAGACGACTACTCCTCCCCCTTGTTTTCATCTCGTCCTTGTATTGCGCTCTCATTG
Organism: Amblyopsis hoosieri; assembly: GCA_027564755.1. Lineage (NCBI taxonomy): Eukaryota > Metazoa > Chordata > Actinopteri > Percopsiformes > Amblyopsidae > Amblyopsis > Amblyopsis hoosieri. Next base: position 6,885 of record JAODUE010045925.1, on the reverse strand, counting down.
GCTGTAAGTCGTCGCTGCTGTCATTGCCAGTCACAATACGGTTCACATACAGGATTTGGACTCCCCAACATATATTTAACCTGCTAAATATCCTGTCAGGCCTTGCGACGCTCTCAGCTCGCATTGTAAGCATTTCACACTACACGATTCTCGGTCACGGGAGCGAGCTGTGATTCCCTTCCGAGTTGGGTTTTTGTCTGTGAGCTCAAAAAACTTGTCGTCAAGCTGAAAACTTAGCTAAAATCATTTGGTGTGAACCCGGCATAAGGCTCTGTGAGCCGGTGTTTCAGAGAACCCGCAGTCACTGAGACAAAATGGCCGTCAGTACTGTATTTACATTCTGGATGTGACTTTAAGGAGGTACTGTAGAGATGACCAGGCCTTCTCTGTGCTTCTCCCAATAACAAGTCAAGTGAATGGTTCAAAAGTCAAGCCCATCCAGAGCTGATATGTGTGACAGCTGCTTTGAAGCTCCCCTCTTGTTTTTATTTTTTATTTAATTTTTTATTTTTGCTTTGTGTGTGTTGCAATTTGACCGCTTCACCCCTGCACTGACATTCTTCACATAATATTTATGAATGCCATTTTGTTTGTGCAGAGCACCTAACCCCCTTCTGGATTAACATAATGTTGTTTTTATACGCTGGATGTACAGTACAGTAATAACTTGAGGTTTTCACTGTTTGTGGAATGAGTTTGACAGAAAATACATTAAGGGAAGGATTAATAATTGTGAAATTCCCTCTCAAACCCGAAAACTGTATAATAATAACAATAAATAAATAAATAAATAAATAAGCGGTGTAAACACAAACCTAGGGCCTATTTTTAGGTTTTATTTTTTGGTCGTTGTGAAGCATGCTATATTTGTGGAAACCAAATTACACTCGACCATCCAAACCCTGTAAAATATCTTGAGGGCAATTGTTGATTAAGGGCTTCTGTGCAACAGTGGAGGCTACTATGGTGTTATGGCTCCAGTATCGCTCACAGGGTGCTCATGGGTCTGGTCTTTGTAACCATGCTGGCCCAGAACCGAACCCACCATTAAAAAGAGAAGAAGAAGAAAACTTTCTTCTCTCCCTGAGAGGCAAAAAGAAAAAAACAAAACAAAACAAAAAACAGAATCCAAAATAATATCTTCTTTAAAATGTAAATGTTCTTGTTGTAAAAACACCTGTCAAGTCAAACAGAAGGTAAAGTCCTGCAATGCAGTTGTCTAATTTTCACCATGTATGTTGTACAGAATGTGAATGGAGGTACCAGGAACCATTTTCGCGATCGTTATTGTAACAGAACAGAGGTGGTCCGTGTCGGGTGGATGTTCAGGCGCTTTGCCCAGAAATGGTTTAGAAATGTTTTCTGCTTTCTTGCTGCAAGGCAAACAAAGACACAACAAGCTAACGTGCTGCTCCGAGTTCACACTAACAAGTGTCAGCGTTGATTTCATGAGGTGTTTTGTTTTGATGACCCCCTCCCCCTTCCACCGTGTGTACCTTGGAGCATCACCATGGTACCGCGCTGAGTTGCATCCTGGTCCATTCACCTCAGAGGAGGCAGGGAGAGAAATGAATAGAGGGAAATTTACATTTTTGCAAGAGAAGCAACTATTTGGGGGTATGTGAAGGTAATGAAGGGAGACATTTAAAATAGCACCTGAAAATGAGCTGCGACGAGTCAAAACCATTTTTGATTAAATAAATAAAATAACGAAGAACCCATCTAATACGTGCGGATGTGGTTCTGCATGCTGACTATGGATGTGGAGGTCTGACACATCTAATAGGTGCGGATGTGGTTCTACATGATGTGGAGGTCTGAAACATCTAATACGTGCGAATGTGGTCCTACATGATGTGGAGGTGTGACACATCTAATACGTGCGGATGTGGTTCTACATGCTGACTATAGATGTGGAGGTCTGACACATCTAATAGGTGCGGATGTGGTTCTACATGATGTGGAGGTCTGAAACATCTAATACGTG
>JAODUE010045914.1:0-18738 GCA_027564755.1 Amblyopsis hoosieri | reverse complement strand
CACCTTTAAAGTGTAGCTGCACCCCAGCTCTGAGCCTGACTCCACCTTTAAAGTGTAACTGCACCCCAGCTCTGAGCGTGACTCCACCTTTAAAGTGTACATGCACCCCAGCTCTGAGCCTGACTCCTCCTTTAAAGTGTACCTGCACCCCAGCTCTGAGCCTGACTCCACCCATTGCACAACTTTGAAAAATGCATCAAGGAGCTGAGTGAGGGGAGGGAAGGGTCTGAGAGGGGGACCCCCATTAACATTAACATTTGAATTTGATGACATATGGCCGTACTAAGCGTACCGCTGAAAACCAGCCAAGTCCTGAGGTGATTTGTAATGGATATGACATCTAGTTCTGTTTTCAGCACATACAATGCAGGTATTTATAAAAAAAACAGGAATGTTGTCAATATTAACACCAGCATTGACGTGTCTCATCACAGATCAGTCCTATTACTTTGTTTACAGCTCACATAACACATTTTAGGGTGCATTTACTTTAACCTTTATTTTAATTTTGCAAATCTCGCTGAGATGAAAATCTCTTTTTCAGGAACATCAACTTAATATCTACACATATCTTCTGATAATGAGAATAATTACACTTATTTCTTAGTGTAGCATCTTACTTTCTATTATTAAGAACATCAATTGTATGTTTAAAATCTACACTTATCTTCTGATAATGAGGATATTCACAATAACGTATGAGTGTAGCATCTTAGAAAGAAGATTAAGAGCTAAGAAAGAGCATTATAAAAAAAACATACAATTAAATTACAAACACCCACTACTAGATACACTCTGGAATCCACAGTCTGTGGATTCCGTCTGGCCAGTCTCTCTACGCTAGTTACATAATAGTAGAACTAATTAGCATGAATAGCGAATGCGTTAGAGAGCTGTGTGCTCCTTTAGTCTCACCAGTGGCCTCGACTCTCTTACTAGCTCTCTTACAGAGCGTGCCGCAGTTACAGCTGCAGTCTATTTCACAATCCATCTATCACGGCTCTTCCAGCCATGTACAGTAGTCCTGCTCGTGTAACGTGTGTCGGTTCACAACATGAGGAGAAAATGTCCACTTGCACATGTGCTCAATTGACCGATCCAAAGCCCCGCCCCTTTTCGCCTGTCCTACAAAAACAGTTGAGCAGATTATGAATCACGCTCGACTTCAACGTAATCTCACTAACCCACCTTGATTGGTCTGCCAGCAGGGTGCCTGTGAAAACGCTAATGCGAACAGGATTTACAGTCTATACTATTAGCTAAAAATGTTTAGCTGAGAGCAATGTTTGGGCGGAGCCAGCCTAGGAAAATGTCGCTGTGGAAATGACTGTGAAGGAGCCACGACACAGGCGTTGCAACAGGAGCAGTTGCATTTTGTGTTGATGAGACAGTGCCGGTGCAAATCCATTGAGTCGCCATCACTTGTCTGACACGCACGGTGTCTCCCAGGCGCTGGTTGCTGCATTGTAATTACACTGGAGCTTTCTCGCCATCCAGCCCCCTCCACTGAATTGCCCCCACTGGCTCAGTCGTGGCTGTGCACGCTAATTAGATTTCAATTGGTAGATTGAAATTCATCAGGCGAGTGAGAGTCGCGTGCATGCCTGAGATTAGCGCGCGTGCAGTGGCGCTCTCAGAGCGTAAGTGAATGACGGTCGGGTTTCAGATCGTGTACTATGTGCTGGAAATCAGAAGAAGTTACTCATTCTAGGCTCAGTAGCTCCATCTTTTCAAGATGACACGTTCGTTAAAGCAAAGGATCTTCTTCTTCGTTTGTACCGCCCGTTAGAACGTGCCCTGCAGGGGACGAACATTTGATTTATTTATTCTACCTTTGTTTTACCAGCAAAGTCCCATTGAGATAGAGTCTCTTTTACAAGGGAGACCTGGCTGAGAGGGCAGCTCAGTTAAAAGACGCAGAGGGGAAGATACGGTCACAATGAAAGGGGTGTCATTTGGTTCTATGTGAAATGTGCGTCTCTGCAGACCTCTGAGACTGTAATGTGATTATGGGCTTCACAAATAAAACTGAAATTACAAGGAGTACAGGGAATAGAAAACGCAGTACATTGCAATATTAGGCATAGGGTCATACAACAACACATCTACCTGCAGAGCGACAGATTTATGCATGTAACCAACAGTAACATGACAGATTACGGTAAGTATTAACAGGAGTGTGAAGTGTCCGCCTGTGAGCTCACCAAGTGGGCGAGAGGGGCTCAGATGTCAATACTGACTTCTCTCTCTCTTTAGTGATTTGGAGAAATCATTAACCTTTGTAGTACCAATTAATATTTTATGTGCTGACATAATACAAATTTGCGCGGTCTTAATAGGCCTGTCGAAATTGTCCGAGAATGATTGATTAACCTATTCATTCTAAAAACACACAGGTTCAAAATCGTTCGGTTTCCTGTTTTCTGTTCTGTGTCCACAATACATCGAGAGACACGACAATATTAGATGTCAGATATCAGATGGCGAGCTTGTGGCGGGCGATGTACTGTAAGATATGTGTAGAAAAACGCGGCTGTTTGAGTGGAGTTCCGGACATCAAGCCATGCTCATTTGAGCGCATATTTGAGAAGCAGCAGCTTGCAAGTTTTTTCCAAACGGGGCTTTGTAGATGCCTTTTTAGATGCCTTTTTTATTGATACAAATATTATAAAATGTATTGTGCCAACTGTCAGATTGGTAGCATACCGCTATTTCGCCTGTTGACATGTAGCTAGCATACCGCTATTTCGCCTGTTGACATGTATATCTAATGTAATGTAATGTAATTCAAATAAACAGTTCCTCAATTTCAGCCTGGTAGCACAAAATAAGTTAATTCGTCGAACTATAACAATCTGACAAGGTAGGACAGGTCGACAGAACACCGGTCAATTGAATGTCTGTTTTTTTTTACAATCAATTACATAAACAAACTTTCTTTTATTGATTTTATTGATTCTTTATTGACGGCCCTATTCCTTAAATCTGCTGTAGGTGGGATTTGAGTTGTGATGAAAGATAGCAAATTATTTTTGATTTGTTGTTGATTTTGTAAATCAACAACTTAAAATCCCACCTGCTCTCTCCCTCTGGAACCCGTTGGTCTGACATTGCCAAGCCTTTTGACAAACCTGTGTAGCTGTGAGTGTGTGCATTCATGTGGCAAGGTAGATTCGCCGACCCAATCAGTGAAAAGAGGCACTGATTGGTCAGAAATCTTAGGGTGCGGTGAAACAGCTTAAACAGTGACAGGGTCTTCCAACGAGAGCACATACTCTCTCAGAGTATTTGACCTGCTGATAGCTGACGGATGTCTACGGCATTTCTGAGAAATTACACAACATGCTTATAGCTACTTTTAACATGAGCATTAGCATCACATTACTACTCTTATGAAGTCCATGTCTGCTGTCTGCTATTATGGCATCTGGTGCACAGATTTGTGGCTGCGAGTTGCAGCTGACCGCCTGTTGGCAAATGATGGCTCACCCCGTTTCAATTCCAGCTCAATGGCTGCTGCAACAATGTAATTTCCCCATGGAGATAAATAAAGGTCATCATTCTCTCTCCCTCTCCGTCTACTGTGTTCCCTGTGACTTTCAAAGCTCCAGGAACATCTGATCTTTCCACAGGAAGTCCCATGCATGCATTCGGTGGGCTGATTTACTGTCCCTGTAAAGGCCCTGCTGAATACCGTTTGCCGGTTCTGCGCTAGCGGCTGTACAGATGTTCTCGAAGCGTCAGTGCGTGCACACGACGAGACCGTAATCGTGAGGAATCGCTGTCATATGGATGGGGGGAAGAGCTTAAAAGACGTGGATTAATAAGGAGATGTATTCAAAAACAGCCGTGACTCTTCCAGCAGGTGTAGTTTGCATGTCTATATTGCTTGCGTAATGAATGGGCCGCGTTCTCCGACGCCCGTGTTGGGGCTTCACCGGGGGGGACGAGGCGATACCTGCCGCATTGCAGCACATGTAAATGGCGTCATTAGCGGAAGGCATAAACATCAGTGCTTCATAATGTCATCTGTAAAGCCTGTTGACGTGGGGGGGGAGGGAGATGATGGCTCTGTTAAAGTTGAACACCACCACGTAGTCGTCGATTTGCTTCACAGCTCATGATCCATGAGTCACAGCGTCTCAGAACCTAAAGAACTCTAGTATGACTTCATAATTTATACTACATGTATTTTACATTTCCATTGTGGTGAATTAATATTCAGGCTGTGACGCATGATCGCGTCACACGGTTTCTTCAGTAGCAAGATATCCCCTTTAATCTGGGCCGTTATTTCGTGTTGCCTCTTGGCCCCATGGTTTCATTATCCTAATAAAATGCTGCTGCTTTTGAAATGTCCCCAGCTTGTTCCACTCAGCTCCGTTATCAACAATCAATTAGCAGCACCTGGACCAGAGCTATTGTACTTCATGAGTAGCCCCCCGTCGGACACCTTAGGGGCATTGGGCGGGGGGGGGGGGGGTTAAGAGCCATCTTAATTCTTTAATGAGCCCTGAATGACCCCAGCGACAGACGAAGCTCCCCGCGGGCACTGTGCGGCAACGCCAGCGGTGCTGAAACAGACTGGCGGGGCATTGGCAGAGGTAGGTTGGCACAGACCACGGCAGCTTCCCCGGTAGGGAGAGGCAATGACTGCGCTGGCAGGGATACATTGTCTTGGATTAAGGGAGGAATTTGCATAAATCGCAAATGCAATTGAGCCGCTTGTCTGGGTCCACCACGTTAGAACTTCCTGGTGAATGTTTTTCCTCAGCAGCCAGAAATTATTAACAGCCATGCAGGAAATACTGTACCAAAATGTCTTTAAATTATCATTTCCCAAACCTGGTAATCCTATTAGTGTTAGATTAAATATATTTTCGTCATTGCCTTTGAAGTTTTTTTTTTAAAGGATTTCTTATATACAATATATTAATTTTTTTATGACATAATCTTTGCCCTTAAATGTCTGTTTTCCCACCCTAAAGGACCCAAAGCTCATCTCAAGGGGTTGTCTGTGTTCAGCTGTGCAGGCAGAAATAACTTGGCGTGACACATTATTTTTTATACCCATTTGCATTTTGCAACTTGCAAATCGTATATTCTTAACACATGGCAAGGTGACTGAGTACCTCGGTCTTTGGCTCTGCATCAACATTCATACATTCAAGATGCCCCAGACAGTTCACAGCAGCCTGCCACGGTCGCTACGGTTACTCTGCGGCCTTATGGTAGGTTAGATCTGCGAGTCACAAAGTGGGATGTTGAATTATTTTTTATCGTACTATTATTATCTATCTGGTGATGGAGGTGTGTTAGATCTCCAGTTCTCCTTCCTGTAGATCAATATTGAATATTGATCAATATTGAATATATACAGTATATATATTGAGTATATCTTCTTGATTAAAGATCATATATTATCTTTAATCAAATGTGGGGTGTCATTGGATAATGTCTAGTTAGATCCCTATCCTCTACATCAATATTGTATTCTGTGTTATTTTTTACAGCAAAGGTTCGTCAAGCCCTTGTGATTATATACCGATGCATTTATTTATCATTAATGAGCAACATCGTTAAAGATGAAGAAGCAGAACTGTACTGCACCAGGAGACCAAGTTCTTCCCACCCATTTTTCCTCATTAATTACATTTACTTGTCGAGATCCATAATTGACCTTGAGCGATTAGCGTTTTGCCGCTAGGCTTGACGCTCGCCTGGTTCGGCCGTCTGCTGCTGATCGTCTCCCGAGAACAGCATTGCCTGTTATTAAGTTTATCTGGTCCCCTGATTGCCGTTCATCAACCTCATCAAGTCAGGGAAAGCATATGGCGGAGAGATCATACGTCAAGCACTTTGTTTCGCTCTGCTCTCAAGGGGATTTTATTCTCACGCATGTGTTTACATGACTGTCTCCAGAGTAGTCCAGCAAGATGGCTCTTGTCCCACCCTGGTTGCATCCTTGTTTTTTGTTGCTGAGTCGTGTGTGTGTGATTGGCATATTCCCAGCTTAAAGGTGGAGTCAGCGATTGTTAGCTAATAAACTTTTTGTCAAATTCAGATCATATATCCCCCACTGTCCGCACAAAAATAATACGGTGTTTCTACACTGCAAAAGCTATATCTAATTTAGGGTAATAATCTTGTTTTTAGATTTAAAATCGGGGGCTTCTGAGGGAGCAGCCTATTGCATTGAAGGGGGCGGGGCTTCTGAGAGAGCACCTTATGGTGTTTAAGGGGCGGGGCTTCTGAGGGAGTACCCTTTGGCATTAAAGAGGGCAGGGCTTCTGAGGGAGCAGCCTATGGCATTAAAGGGAGAGGTGTTTTTGTTTTAATAGAGTTCAAATATTAACAATCTATTTCCAGAATCACTCCCTGTAATTTTAAATGTACAGTATACTGTATGTAATCCGTAGTTTTTATTTTTCACTCTAGTTTGTTTTTCTAGTATTTTATTTATTGTATTATAGTACAATGTTTTGGTAACCCTGTGATAAAGCACCTCATAGACAGGATAACATCTCAAAGTGTTCTGCTCTCATTTTATTATCTTATAAAACCTGAAACTTGAACTCGAAACTTATCCATAAAAATAAATAAAATAAGAAAATGTGTTCTCATAGTGGTAACTCCTCTTGGAGGCCTGGCCTTAAATATACATTATACTATACTATATTCCATCACTCTGTTCTTCCTCAGAAGTGTGTGAGGGCATGCGATACTGTTGAAGTTATATATTCATACATCCGTTTTTTTTATGATGATCACTGTATAGAGGAGCTGCTCTGCTTCGGTTTGGTTGTATTAATTTTATTTACTAACAATAAAATGTGTGTGTGTGTGTATATATATATATATATATATATAGACAATGCCGCTGTCAATTTTTCTGGATACATTCTGCTCTGCTACATTCCACATACAGTATGAGAAGAAAAAGAAAACACCTTTTATTATTATAATTTACAGACATGGTTTTATTTTGTTTTTTTGTATTTACATCACATGCTAGGTCTTCATAATATCCATGAAATGTTGGAACTGTACCTCTGAGGATGCACTGGCAATGTGCAATAGATGTACAATCCTTTCCAGGGATGCTGTTGAGTGCACTTACCTAATGTCCCAAAGTGTCAAAACACACACGCGCACGGGAGCTGGTAATATGTTGGCCCACAGCAAATAGACACAGATAAGACTTGAAACACTCCAATTAGATTTGATTCAAGGGTGCCATAACACAGAGCAGACACCAATAGTGGATGGAACAAATCACAGTTAAACATTCATGCAATAGCTCAAAGCATTCAGAACATCAAATAGAATGGGGTTGTCGACTGTAGGTGAAGGTCGAGGTTTGTTATACATCAGAAATGTGTTTTAAACAGTCGGCATTAAGTTAAGACAGGCAGGAATCACAGATAGTGGCTGTAAATAAAGCCAGGGAGCTTGGGGGTATATTCAAGGTCCTCTGTCAAGCAGAAGAGTTGCTTTGACAGTTTGTTTTACTCTACAGCATCCTGCTGTGTTGTCTTACAATATGGCTTCTTTGCTTTTAAAGGTATAGTCAGCAATTGTAAATAAAATACTTTTTGCCAAATTAACCTAATCCTTGCAGTCTGGTAGCTTGTCATTCTCTTTGTGTGCTGAAAAAATAATCTGGTGCGTCTACACCTGGCTCTGTAAATAGGTGCACAAACAAAGTGGAGAACATCGCTCACAACAACAATGCCCTAACTTTAGCAATGCATTTTCTAATGTGGGGGGGTAGAGCTTTTGAGCGAGCACCCTATGACATTGAAGGCAGAAGTGTTTTTGTTTCAATTTGCATTAAATGTTAGCAAGCGTTCTTGAGAATGACAGACCCTGCCTTTTAACAAAGAGAACGAATAGTCGTGTGCTCAATAAAAATATGTCTGTATGTACTGCAGTTGTAGGCTGGAAAACAAATTGATTATAGCCAAAACTGTTTATACATAGTCATCATAGTTGTTGTCATCGTGACTGAATTGTGCTATATTATATTATTCATTATTTATCCAAACAAAGCATCACCCCTGCTACAGCCGTTCAAGGAGACATACACTTTACATGTACATATGTCATACACAATGTTAGAAGGTACAGACTTTATAAATATACATCAATAAAGGTTAAAAAATAAAATAAAACAAGTATCTACATAGACATTAGTGGACCCTTCAATGAAGCTTTCTATGCCAGTATTTAAGATTTTTATCGACATTGGGATAAATAAATTTTTATATCTATTTAGCCTACAGCGGGGGGACTCTAACCCTCCTTCCAGACGGCAGTAACTGAAACTCAGCATATAGGACATGTGTTGTGTGTATTACTATCCTCCTGGCCTTCCTTAATATAGCCTTTTCTTAGGTGGACTGGAAGGATTTCTGTTTTGCAAAGCACACATTTATGCTTAATCATGTTTTCGATGTAAATATTTGAATATGTGCAGTAGTGTGCGCCTAAGAGAACCCAGGGGAAAACCCTTCAGTCCAGGCCTAACTAAGCATTACCTGACATTTTTCCTGTTTGATTAATTGGGTGCCATTGCCAGCCTATTAATCCGGTGCTAATTGATATTAATTTCAGACACCTACACTATTATTAAAGCAGCCCTCGCAATTTGTTTCTTCAAGTAATTTGGCCTCAGGGTAAAAATATGTATTTATTTTTGTAATACATGTAATATTTCTATTATTATATTTCATATTATAATATTGTAATTGTAATGTGTAATAATACTATTTGCAATATATAATTTGTATATGAAATATTAATTTGTATATGTGTTTAATGTACATAGGTGTCAACCTGGCTGTGTCGTATAGTAGATTAGCAGAGAGGGGTTTTGACCAACCAAACAAAGTCCTTATTCTGTTGTGTCGCATGCAAACTTGACGTAGCCAGTGGCGTAAATAATCAAAGCACAGCTGTTGTACGATCTGGACGCTCAGTAGCTGATTCCCGACCAAATGCTTGTCTGTTTCCGCCCAGCTAAACAGACCGAGCGATAACCCGACCGTTTGCACAAGACACGGGCCAGACAGAGGCACAGATTGAGAGCACAACGTGAAAAGGAGAGAGGGGGTTACTGGTTTGTCTGAAAAGGGGAGAGAATATTTCGGCTGAACTGCCACGTGCCACGCATCAAACAAACCCACAAGCTGCCTGTTTGCCCAGCGGCAATCCAGTGGACAACGGGCCGACTCCTACGTGAACCGTGGATCTACGGTTCACGGAAGGAGAGCGCCCGCCAGTTGGCACTCTAAACTCGGCGCCCAGCTCATTAATTGCATTTATCTCCAACACCCTGCGATGCAGATGTTGCTGCGCTGGAGCCTGCGCTGGCAGCACTCGACGCTCTAGTGCACCGCAGGATTCCATTCAGGAGCGCTGTTGTGTTGTCCTCTCTACAGTACGTGGCACTTTGTATTGTCTCGGGTGAGGAATGGTTCAGAAGCTGCGTAAAATGCCTTGCGGTGGTGGTGTGCTCCAACCGTGACAGGTCTCTGAGCTCTCTGAAACCCAGTGAGCAAGCTGGGAGTTTACGCAGCACACACAACGAAGTATCAGATACGCTCTGTAGCCTTTATTAGAGCCTACTGGACAAACACAGTAGTGCAACTTCCCGAGGGCCTCCAGAGCTGTCTACCGCTACTTTTTTTCTGAGCATATTTAAATATTTAAATCAGTAGCAATGCAGCAGATATACCATAATGGAAAAAGGTAAAAAGTTCTAAATTAATACAGTGACGTATTAAAAAAGTTGATAAATTATCTTAAAGAAGATAGTAATCCAGAACTTTATAAATGGCCCGTCATTTTGGCAAGGTCATAAAGCACCAGTTAATCTATAGGAAGAGATGTGTAGCCAAAATTGGCAATGAAGGCCGCTTGCTGTATGGCATATAAATCTGGAGGCAGTCAGGGGTCCTATTAAAATGCAAATCTGGAGTCTGGTGCCCATGGAACAACTTGTTTTTGGCATGCGGGAGATATTGCTTGTCTTGTCTTATTAACAGATTATCTGAACTGCATTGTAAAACCTGATAAATAGACTGATAACGAAGTGAAAACCAATTTCCTCAACACAAAAAAAAAACAAAACAAAAAAATAATTAAAGTGCATGTAATCAAAAATGTGTGTTGAAATATGCGTGAAATATGTCAGCTGAAAAACATATTGCTATTAATAAATCTTGCCATTCGAAGGGAAGTCTCCAACCGCCAGTGCACTGTAGTACATGTGAAGGCTTGAGACCAGAGGTGCGTTAAAAGTTGTCAAACTGAGGCAAATGTACCATTAGGGTGTTCTTGTAACTTACACATTCAATTAGATTTCTTGATTTTTATACCCTAAAAAGCCTTATAGCTTTATCTGGTACATGCGAGTTAGCCTACTGTTAGTCTTGCAGAGCCAGCCTTTATGTAATGTCTGGGACAGCGCTGGCTAACTGCGTCAAGATCAGCCTACTTGACAGGAGAGGTATTTTGATTGACAAAGTCGGACGTTAAACTTATAGAGGAATATGTTGAGAAACGTACCAACACGACTCTGGCTGTTCTCAGGTATTGTATATATGTTAGATAAGTAGGCTGCTGTTGGTGCTTAAAATAAATGTAACAACTGATATTAGTTAAATAAAGCACTGCACTATCGTTGCACCTCAATTACAGAGACAGACTTCTGGAAAGTCAGTCTAGCTTATGCTATGCTGATGGACGGTAGAGACTGAAACGTGTGTAAACAAAAAAGACAGCTGGACATACAAGTTAACCACTTAAATTATTGTAAAAAGATGAAATAAAATCTTACACCATCCATGTTTGTTTGCCGAGAACTACGTTCATAGCATTTATGTGTTCGCAAACGTTCATAGTGAACTGTTCATTTGCGAACGTTTTCCTTTTTATTTGCTATTTTAACTGTGTATATTTTAAATATGTATATTTCCTAAGCCTTACCCAGAAGGAATAAGAGCAGAGAGTATTATTGGGCACGTACAACATCTCTGCAGTGAGACATTATGTGACAGAGTAAATGACAGGTGCCTGCTCTGCTCTGTGGCACCCAGGGAAAAATAAAACCCTCCTTTCCTCCGAGCTACAAAGCTGAGGATCACCGGTTATCGCAGCCTGTCTTCATTTGTCTCTCTGCACTTTTGACAGCGAGTTTGGATGTTTCCAATAAAGCGAATGTGTCTGGGGAGATGTTTTCCCTTTTTCTTCTGATGACTTTGCAGTAGCGAGGTTGCTGTTGGCGACTGGAAATTGAGATTTTCAGAAGCATCTTGTTCAGATTTCATGTGTTTAGAAGTGAGGTGTTCTCTGCACGAACTGCATCAGAACAGAGGTGTGTTCAAATTCAGCGAACAGAGGCGAGCGTTCATGGCGAACGCGTTTTAACTTTAAAACATACATTTAAACGTTTTGTGTAAACATCCCAAATTGTTAGATTTAAACTGTCACCCTTTGTTGTTCGCCGAACTTGAACGCACCTCTGGAAGACGGTAGCCACCTCAGGAGTCCTCGTGTGTGTGTGTGTGCTGGAGAGGGGTAGAGAGAGGTGTGAGCCTTTGACAGGGGATGGAGGGGCTTCTGGTTACCGTGGGTTACCGGTTGAGTCTCCTTTAATCTTGAAAGTTGGGATCAGGGAGTCAGGGGCGATTGTTGATATTTTAACTCAATCAAAACAAAAACACATCTCCCTTCAACAACATTGGAACACTCCCCCCCCCCCCACACACATGTTGGAAACTCATTGCCAAGGCTGGCATAGTGTTGTTTGTGTTCCCATTTACAGAGCCAGATGAAAAAAAAAAAACCGGAACAGGAACAGACAGCGATGGCTAGGGAGTAGATTCTCCCAGAATTTCACAAAAGCGCATTAGCTGACAATGGAGGAGAGTACCTTTTTAGCCTGATCGCTGTGGCAGAGCGCATTGTGCCGTGACCCTGTGTCTACCTGCCTTCTGTTAAGTGGCGGCTGTCGTCGTCGCATGTTTCTGCACGTCGCCAGCAGCCCACAAGGAATGCAGCACACACGTGGCGACACACACTCCAACGTGCTGTCCCCCTCTCTACACTGTTTGCTCAGCACGCACGCACACACACGCGCACGCACGCACGCACGCACACACACGCACGCACACACGCACACACGCACGCACACACACACACGCACGCATTCTCCATCTCATCTAGGTAAACATTTGCTCTTGTGTGTCTCAGTGTGTCTTTCTGTCTCACCATCTTCCTCCCACCCAGCGGAGACTTGTGCACACTACTGTAAATCTGTTAAACCAGAGACACCAAAGATGTTATAATTATAGAAAGATGGAGCGTTGCGATGCATGTCAATGGAGAACAAATGGAGTGGGCGTGTCGTAGGCCAGGCAGCGCCCAGACAGCTAAATCTACCTTGCATGGCATTGAAACAAAGTACAGTAGATTTACCCCAAAACAGTTTGCTGCAGAAATACCGTTGTGGCCTCAGATTGATCCTAGGTACTCAAAATATGAATTAACGCCCCCAGAGATAAATTCTGGGCAATAGTATGGTGAAATCTGTGGACCTCCCCATTGACTTGCATGGAACGCTGTGTCGTTCTGATCTGCAGAAAGGATAAAAAGTCCCCCCCCCCCTTCCAAAAATCGAATGCAAAAGTGACGCCTGTTGGAACCGCTCTGTTAAATTATATTCTTTCTAGAGACACTTTATAGAGCAGACATGCCACACATTTTGAATGGAGCTCTATGGGAGAATTCTAAAACGGCAAATATGGCAGTTGGAGGAACATATCCGAATAATAACCACATACCATAATCCAAAAAAAGCCAATCATCTGCTTTAGAACTGCCAAGCCTTAACCTATTTTCTCAATTTAACTAATCATGTGGTTGCATTGATGTAAGCCACCTGCCTAGACAGTTTTCCTAAACAAATGCCCGGGGTGTTTCAAAGATGGCTGCGAGTGGCGAGAGATGCCGAGACGGACTTTGGTTGAACTCACACGCTGGTATTGGGAGGAGGTGTTTGGCATTGAGTGCATGTGTACATCTGATCAGCTGGAGGAGTTGCCCGTTTTACAGTACTGTGCATGGGTTTATAAAAGCTCTGATTCTGTTATAGTGCTATGTTATACATTTCACAGCAATTTAGCAGACGCTTTTGACGATAGAAGCTGACGGCGGTAAAAGGTGACGTCGTCTCCTTCCAGACATTAGAGCTAGATAATGTTTTCCAAGATCACACTATGCAGCTAAGTAATGCACCTGTTGCCGGAAGTGAGTTAGCCACGCCCATGGGCGGGTCTAAGCAATGCACCTGTTGCCAGAAGCGAGTTAGCCACGCCCACGGACGGGTCTAAGCAATGCACCTGTTGCCAGAAGTGAGTTAGCCACGCCGATGGGCGGGTCTAAGCAATGCACCTGTTGCCAGAAGTGAGTTAGCCACGCCCATGGGCGGGTCTGTCGGACAGCTGACCCACATGGCTCTGAGCTGACCACAATATCAGAGAAGACCAACTCATTGTGTCATTAACAATAACGGGAGAAATCGGAAAACGGCAGGATTTAGCTACCTGATGGTTTCAGTTTAAATCTAGTAGCCTGCTATTTAATTTAAAAAGAAACAAAACTGTTTACCGTTACATCTCCACGGTAATTGCAGTTATTCTTGTTTATCTGACAGTGGCACGTAGCAACCTATTTCGGCCTTCTGATTAGTTAGATTGCCTGTCAATCATACTCTGGGGAAATGTCCATTCCAGTAGACAATGGACCAGTGGCACAGTGGAGCGACAGGTGATCCAGTACCCGCCCTGCCATTAAAGTTGTTGAATTTCATTGATGTTCCGTGGTCTCTTCCAGTGTGTCTGGGGCATCTCTACATCTCTGCTAGTCTCTTCCAGTGTGTCTGGGGCATCTCTACATCTCTGCTAGTTTCTTCCAGTGTGTCTGGGGCATCTCTACATCTATGCTAGTCTCCTCCAGTGTGTCTGGGGCATCTCTACATCTCTGCTAGTCTCTTCCAGTGTGTCTGGGGCATCTCTACATCTCTGCTGGTCTCTTCCAGTGTGTCTGGGGCATCTCTACATCTATGCTAGTCTCTTCCAGTGTGTCTGGGGCATCTCTACATCTCTGCTAGTCTCTGCAGTGTGTCTGGGGCATCTCTACACTGAAGAGGGCATGAAAGCCATTTTGAGCACTAGCTACACCCTGAAGGGAAGACAGGCACTGATTTTACAGTATCACACCCTTCCTTCCTATGGGATACATCGAGATGAGTCAGGAAAGTGGGGAGTGAAAATACCGTTCTGAAGCAAGAAAGGGCTACAAGGATCTTTCTTGAAGAATCAGACCCATTGTTCCAATGTCCATTGTTCTGTCTGGGTAATGACAACTCCATTCGTGGATTTGATCGTGTATTCACAATCTCTCAACGCCTTCCCCCTCCGCAATCTATGGGACTGGTACTAATCAAAAATAGATTTTCCTAAATTTGTTTTGGGACTCAACATTGTATAGAATATAGTGTATGCAATTAGCATTATTTGGGGATTGACCTGCGTTTAGTGGCAGCCTCAAGCGGCCATTCCAGGAATTACAGAGTTTGACACTTGCATTTATTCATTTCTCAGCAGTGGAGGTTGCTGCTTGTTTAAAAAAACACACACACACAGGTTAAAACTACAGATGAGGTGGAGCCAGTATAGCTCCCCCCCACCCCTCCCCACTTATCCCTCTAGTGACGGGCTACTGGCTGTGAGGGAGATGAACAGTAAAGTGCACCATGGCATCAGTGCTTTTAACCCGGCAGGTGGTTACTTGGACCTGGTTGTCAAAAAGAGAGGGGGGGGGTTAGAGTGGGGCGTAGGGGGTAGTAAGTATGGTAGGGAATAGAGGCAACAGCGAAGCTCTCCGACAAACGCACGCTAACATAAGCTTCTGATTTCCGAGGCTGCTTTGATTAAACGGACGGCATTTACATATAGCGCTTTTATCCGGCTTCCAATGCTTTATATTATTTTGAGACACACTCGCGGGTGCGAAATTGTATCCCCTGCCGGAAACGGATTGCTGTTTTTAGGAGCGTGAGTTACAAATGCTTGTATCTATGATCAATGATCAGTCATATCATGCAAAACATTAAACTTTATGTCCGTGATAATAACAAAGTACTTTAACATTTCTTGTTTTAACCAAATATCACTTTGTGTTCTTGTTAGCAGCTAGCCACTTAATCTGCTTCATAATTCCCCTGCAGCAGCAAGAACGGCTCCCTCTCTTTTTTTTTTATCTAGCTCTCGTTGCAACTCGAGTTCTATGCAGCAGCTTTAGCACAGCATGGTCCATATCATTGCCACATTACAATAATAACCTCAGTTTCACAGCACGTGAGCTTTAACCTGAGAACTGCCTTGAACTGTACGATTCTCTGGTATGCAGTATGTTCCACTACAGAGCTGTAGTGTTGCATTTCCATGATGTCATGCTCTGGTGGAAGGCGTTATTTCCTGCTTGCCACAATGTGTTAAAACCCAACACTGTTTGGTTTATAAATAACTTCTGATGATGTTTTAATTAACAGCATTCAGGCTTATGGCTGTTGTTGCACTGGGTGGAGTACTTTTAGCACTTTTAGTAGTTTTAGCATGGAATGTGCAGAGGCATTATTGTTAGAGATTGTGAGATGTCATTTTTTAACATCATATATATATATATATATATATATTAACATGTACAGAACACTAAAAAACATGTGCTTGTTAATGTTAAAACAGCCATTGAATGGGACTACAATACTTAAAAAGTCGCCATTCCCTGATGTATTAAGGTACAGTGCTTTATGTCCAAGGAGACTTTTTGTTTTGTTTTGTTTGGTTTGTTTTACGTACTGGTATATGACACTTAAGCCCATTGCACACTTAAAGGTATAAAGCTCCACTATGCATTCGATTAAGAGTCCAATTTATATAACTGATTCTCGCCTGAATTGTCATATGTTACGTGTACGATTAATGCCCTGCATGCATAATAGTACATTGCTGCACGATCAATGCAGTGCAATGATCAACTTAGCTCTGGGTCCATTGGAGTTAACGGAGGTGACACAACTCTCTCTTTACATGGCTCTGGGTTCATTGGAGTGAACGGAGATGACGCGACTCTGTTATTTCCATGGCTTTGGTGCTCCCCATGTTGAAATATTCAGCACAGTATAAGTACCCTGGTGTAGCCAGACCCACAATGCACTTGGTGAACAGGGAACGGTCAGTTGAGCTGAGAGCAATAGGCCTTATTCGCACTTCCACATTTTTGCTTCTGGGATTGGACGTAACCAAATGTACTTGGCGGTTAACGGACATTCCATACAACTGCTGTTGCACAGCAGCACAGTACCGATTAATTAAGACAGAAACAACCCTAGCTTCACTGGAATTATTTCGGTATTTGAACGGTAGGCTATGGCAATCGTTGTGACGCATTTCGTGTTCTTGTGAAATTGGCCTATAGTCGGCCTATCAGATCAGCGAATACGCAAAAAAAGTTAACTGAACACAGCCAGTGTTGTTCATATGGCAGAACTGGCCGAGCTGTATCTGTGTCTAATTAACCTTGTGTCTGTAGCTAGAGCTCAGAGGGTCCAAGATGAGCCATAACCTGGACTGTTCCACTGCACGAGCTTCTGTGACAGCTGATTAAATGAGTAGATAAAGTCTGGCCTGGAATGGACGCAATGCTACACACTGTTGGCTTTTCATCTCTCATTGCTTGCTCTAATGATGCTCATCTGTCACTGCCTCAAAGTTTCTGCATAATATATCCCACTAGAACTTGATGCTCTCTCACTACTAAAAAAAGCATTGTCATGTACCACAGAAACCTGTCCACGTCAAGCATAGTACTGTGGCCTCACAGCAAGAAAGTCTCAGGTTCGAACCCCGGTCCTCCCGGTCTTTCTGTGTGGAGTTTGCAGTGCCGCCTGACCGGTGACACTAGATTCCATCCCCGGGCGCTGCACAGTGGCTGCCCACTGCTCCCTTGAGGGATGGGTTAAATACACATGTATGTGTATGTGACAATAAAAGCACCGTTACACTTGTACTTTAAGATACTTTGTCTTAGTGTGCCAATTTGTCGGAATAAAGGTTAAGATCACTTGTCTCAACAAATAACTTAATTACGAAACAACGTTGTCTCACTTAAGTGACAGGAATTTCTTATTGGTACCTTAACCTTGAAAAGTACAAGATGACTTCAGACATTGCTGTAGCAATCAGCGTGGTGGACTATTTCAGTGGGTTGCATCACCTCCTGTGCTGCCTGTTTCTATTTGAAATGACCAAACAACTTGACATGCCCTGACAACTAACAGTGAATAGATTGACTCGTAAGCTGGGGGCAGGATAGTTTAGCGGTCTGGGTGTCCGGCTTCCCAGCTGGAAGGTTTTGGGTTCAAGCTCCGGAGCTGCCCCACCTGTAAGCATCCTTGAGCAAGATACCAGGGGCTGGTTGCACACAGCACTTTGAGTTATACATTTTCCTTAAAGTCTGAGGTAAGGTTTCCTTATAGTAAAACCGGTTGCACAAAACATCCTTACGTATTCCTCTTGACTTAAGGTTTCCATAAAGTGGCCACTTATTATTTAAGGTGGTCTCCTTATCTTGATGTTATAGCATAAGGAGTTCCTCTTCCTTAGGAGAAGACCTTAGCAACCAAAGTAAGGAAAATAGCTTAAGGTACCGCTGACTATACCTCAACCGTGAAATGGCTGAGTTTATGGCAATTAATCAATTAAATGAGCGCGTTCCGAGGAGTGTTTCGCGACCGGGAGAACCCAATGGATACGCTTAATGATGAGCAATTAATTTTACATTATAGATTTGACCGGCAGTCGATTTATGACTTATCTGACCGTCTAGCGTTGGACCACTCCACATGATTGCTTTACGGTTTTATGCTACGAGATCTTTCCAGTCTGTAATAGGCGAGGTATTTCATGTCCACAAGTCTACGGTGTGCCGCGTCATTCACAGAGTTTCAAAGGCCCTCATTCTTCTGCTGAACACCGTGGTAAGGTTCCCATCCAAGCAAGAGGAGGATGAAATAGCGGTGGTGGGGTAATTGATGGGACCCTCATCAGGATTCAAGCACCCGTACAATATGAAGATCAATTTGTCAACAGAAAAAAAATCAACATTCAATCAACGTCCAGTTAGTTTGCAATCATGACAATAAAATAACCAACGTCATGGCACAATGGCCTGGAAGTACGCATGACGCTCGATTGCTGGATGAGCGCATTCTGGCCAGGGAGTTTGAGGAGGGGAGGCACAAAGGCATCCTTCTTGGGGACAGTGGCTATCCATGTCGTTCGTGGCTAATGACACCATTCAGAAATTCTGCCAACAGATCTCAGGCAAGTGGATACAAAGTGACATGACATAGGCCTATTTAGCTGCATTTTTGTTTTACTTAGCCAATTTATAATGTGTTAAATGTGACATAATAATTTATAGCATGCTACCATGCGTTCTCCTCCCTATATCACCACACAGCAGGAGAACTACATCTTCAGTCTACTGTATGCAAGACACGGGCAATTACATTTACATTTACATTTACGGTATTTGGCAGACGCTTTTATCCAAAGCGACTTACATTTAGTACATTTGTCAGTAGTTGGACAGGTCGTATACCAGCAA
>JAODUE010045903.1:0-11503 GCA_027564755.1 Amblyopsis hoosieri | reverse complement strand
ATAGATAGATAGATAGACAGACATATATATATAGACAGACATATATATAGATAGACAGACAGACAGACAGACAGACATATATATAGATAGATAAATAGATAGATAGATAGACAGACAGATATATATATAGACAGACATATATATAGATAGATAGATTATTGATTCAAATGATTGATGTCATCCATGTCATTTCGTTACGTCACGCTAGTGGGCGTACCTACCTGCAGCAAGGAGGTCGCGCGCTGGGCTGAAGCCCCACCAGGTGATGCAGCCCGCGCCCTCGCACATGGTCTGTCCTCTGATCACACGCACACACACGCACACGCACACATACACACACATGCACGCACACGCACATACACACACGCACACACATGCACACACGCACACACACCGTGGATTTACGTCGTGAGAATAATATTATCGTTATGTTGCGGCTGCTGCTTTAGGTTTACCGTTACAGCCTATATACCGACATATGTCATGATTCTGAATAATAATATCAAATTGTCCGATACGCCCGACTAACATAAACATAATCATAATCATGCACAACTCACCTGGCTGCCCAAGACAAGCTACTGAACACAAAGAATAAGGCTAACTGCGTTAGCTTTGCTAGTTGGACGCCGAAGGTTTGGGAGACGTTGCTAAGCGACAGTCTTTCTCTGGACTTAAATCTGCCCTCTAGCGGCCAGGAGATGTAAAATAACCAGAGACGTAAGATGCACTGCAGACCTCAAATCCGCGCACACACACACACGCACAGAATAAACAGTTTTTTATGGATGTTTAGACAGCAGACTGGCATGTTTATGTTTTAAGTTTTATGTTTTATGTTTTAAAGGCAAATTGTAGGCTACTCAGTATTTTATCAAATGATAAAGGCGCTGATTCATTTGCAATTTGCCGTTTCAGTTTGTTCAGTTCAAAGTAATTAACATCACAACATAAATGCTAGAATGTAAAAGCTGCTCATTGATTTGGAGAAGCAAAGTTTGGTTTTGTTTATTATTATTATTATTATTAATAACATTTTTTAAGCCACTGTTGCATATATGCAAGCATTTTAGGGCATCACAGAACACTGAATGAGTTCACAGCAATACAAATAGGACTGAACAAGTTAGGTTTAGCATGAAGACATCATAATTATTTTGTAATCAGTTGATAGCATAGAAGATGACCTACAGTATACAGTATATGTATAGGTCAAATGGCCTTTCCGTATGGAATTAGGCCCAAATTAACAATTAAAAAGTTTAAAACATTTACACAAGTCAAAGTACCGGTAGCCATGGACTGTAAACCATAATCTCTATAACATCATAGACATCAAAATAGTTATCCAGTGCACAAACAGTTATGTGAACAAACATGTAAACAGGTGAAACACTGGTCTCACATAAAATCAAGATGGCGTCTGCCACGCTAGCGGGGTTTAGCCTTCATGGCGGCTTCCGCCTCCTCCTCGGGCAGGAGGGTGTGCCACTGGGCGATCGGATGCCTGGGATTGGCCAGCATTTCGGACCAATGGCGGAGACACACACCTGTGGCGCCATAACCCATGAAGGTCTTGCCGATGGGGTCGTTGGTGCCCAGCTTGTCGTAGTCGAACACCGTGATGACAACCTGCACTTTCTGAGGGAACAGAAGGTGGTTCAATGAGAGAATAAGTCTGGGGTTTCTTCTACGCAAAGATTAGATTTAAAAGATCAGTCAGCTAGACTGGCTCCGCCCGACTATGCTCTCAGCTCAATTTACGTTTGCTGAAATTACAGCCTTGAAACCCTGTTCACAAAGTAGACGCCTTTAAGAGGAAACACTGCGAACACTTCCCAATGGAGCGTGGCCAGACCATAGTCACCAAGTGAATATGGTCTGGCTACACAAGGCTATCAGTCAGCTGTCCTGGAGAAAGACTGCTGTTACTTGAACTCGATCAAGGCAAAACACCTTTCAAACACACCGTCAATGCCAGAAGCTTTGACACACATTGCCAGGCTAAGATAGTGTTGTGGGTTTATGTTCCCATTTACAGAGCCGGGGCAGTGTAGAAACACCGGATTATATGTTCAGCGCACGCAGAACGGGCAGCTAGCAATGAGCTGCAGCTTGACCTCACCACCAGGGTCAGTCTGAAACCCCCAGTTCAAAGCGTTTGTCATAAAGGCGGCGCTAACACATTTCAATCAAACTTCCTTAAATGCGATTGGACTTCCCACCTTTACTGTATCTCACCCAATCAGAATGTTTAAACTAGAGAGAGCACCAATGAAATGTACCACATAGTTTTCACTGTCGGCAAACCTAAACCACGCCCGTAGCTATCAATTGGTGATTGGTAAGTTCAGTTGCTACTCATACACATTCAAAATGATTTCTAGCCATTCCAGGCCAATTATCACGGCTAAATTAACCTGAAAGATCAGGATGGTCTCGTGAGGCTAATATCTTCTGCTTAAATGACAAAACAAATAAAACAACTTGATCTAAGTGATCCAGCTGTGGTTGCAAATCTGCTATCTTCCACCTGGATTTGTTCAAACGGGACGTCAAAGCTGAAGCTCTCGTTGAAGTAGGGATTGAGCGTGTTCTTCTTAATGGTTGTCTTCTTCTTCTTGATTCTCTTCCCGTTCTGCTGCAGCACGATCTTCACAAAAGGATCTGAGGATGAGAGCGAGAGGTGTTCCTCAGCATCCAGTCAAGAGGGCTCCATGTTCACGAGGAACATCACTAACCCCACGAGGAAACATTTCCAGTAATGTCATGTAGATTTTTATTAAACTGTAGTACTAAAAGTACTGTTATAGTATATTGTATATCTATAACATCTATCTATGTGGCATATTCTTATAAAAATAATTTAATCCGTACATATTTATTATTATTGTTATTATTATTATTATTTGTATTATTATTAAGTCAAGTATATGTATATAGCCCTTAATCACATTGCAGTCTCAAAGGGCTGTACAGCCTACATTTCACATGGAAACAAACAACACCCCCTTAACCTGCTCCTCCCCCCGGGCAAGGAAAAACTTCCATTAAAAACACATGGGTGAAAGATGCAATAGGTGATGGTAGGCAATCCAGATTTAGCATTAATACTTGGAATTATGTGTTTCACATTGTGACGTACTTATGAACTAACACATCAGAGAAATTTAAAGCATTTAGTAAGTTAGTTAATTAAGAAGCTTTTATCTACAGACATGAAACATTGATCTACTAAAACTACGTCAAGCATACATGTATTATTATTATTATTATTATTATTATTATCATCAGCAGAGGCTTTGCTGTCAGACAGATTACCTGATAAACCACCAACGTCCATTTTCTTCAGATTCTTTGCCTCCATGATGTTGACAGTCAGTTTACCAGCTGTTGGTACATAACGCAGGGAGACGCAAATGTCTCCCAGCTTCTCCTGCTGAAAAGGAAGAATGTTACTAAGACAACGCCATTGCTATCAACTACGTTTTATCAACAATACATTAACAAGAAGCCACAGGTCTGCTAAATGCTGTTAATGTAAAACAGCGGTTAGGGTCAAATGGTTGTGGATTAGATGGGCAACATGCTCGGCTACCTGAATGCATCCTAGAGAAAGATATTTGACCCTTACCCGCTACTTAACACTGTACCGTTTACTCACTGTGGGTCTTAATACTGTAACTGTATCACTGTAGGTCTAACATTAATTTCTACCTGTACTCACTGTAGGTCTAACACTGTAACTGTATCACTGTAGGTCTTAATACTGTAACTGTACTGACTGTGGGTCTATACACTGTAACTGTATCACTGTAGGTCTATACACTGTAACTATCACTGTAGGTCTTAATACTGTAACTACATCACTGTGGGTCTATACACTGTAACTATATCACTGTAGGTCTAATACTGTACCTGTACTCACTGTAGGTCTTAATACTGTAACTGTATCACTGTGGGTCTTAATACTGTAACTGTATCACTGTAGGTCTTAATACTGTAACTATACTTACTGTAGGTCTTAATAGTGGGGCGCTTTGGAAAAAATAATCTCCTAAATGACTAAATATAAATGAAAGATTGCCTACATCCTCCTTTTCTCCGCTCTCCACATCTCTCCATTGCTGTATGGGCTGGCCCAGGTCCACACTGTTCATGGGGATCTTAATCTCTCCTATGATGTCATGTTTGGAGAAGCGGTCGAAGTCAAACACCTGAAGCACCAACGTCTTCCCACCCAGCTCTGCGTACGGAATCTGAGACCCACAAAGACGGCATCTGAGAGATACATCTCAGGAAGAACACTATTGCTCTCAGATCAAAATTCTCTGATCGGTTTAGCGATTCCACAGTCACCTTGCTGGTGGACTGCCCAGCGTCCATGGGGATGTGTAGTTGTGATGACACTGAAGTCAAGTGAGTGTTTCAAATAACATTGTGATAGATGAAGGATTGGTTAAAGGCTGTCCAGTAGTTTGAATATTAACCAGAGGTCTACTAGCAGTAGGAGGTAACTACTGACAACAACTCACAATAGAGTGTGTCCAGACCCTGTTCACGAAATTAATCCTGGGTCTGTTTACAGCAGGCTATCAATAGTCTCCCTAACAACTTAGTACCAATGAATGACTCAAATGAATGGGCTGTTACCAGGCTTCTGCAGAGATCCATACATTGACTTCAATGACATTCACTACAGATGAAGACAGACCTTCTGTTGCATGAACACGGAGCAAGGTGACCGTGTGAATATGACGGACCTTGAAGATGAAGGTCTCGTTGAAGACCGGACACAGATTCTTGCGCTGGACTTTGGTCTCGTATTTCTTCTTCTTGTCGGGCAAGAGGAAAACCTTAACGTAAGGGTCCGAGTTGCCCCCCATGTCCATAGCAGCCAGGTCTTGGGCCTGCAGGATGCCTACGATCAGCTGGAGCGGAGATATCATCACCATTATCATATTATTATTATTATTATTATTATATCATTATCTTTTGGAATTTGCAAACGATTAGGTGCAAGTGGTTCAAAGGTTGTCGGTATATACGTGTGATTGCGTAATGCCACACAAAACAGACCTAAGCATAAATGCTTCATTAAATGAACTTACTCTTCTACAGTGTGTTGTCAATGGGCAATAATTGCTACTGGAGTGTCAGTGTGATGTGTTTTTTCACTGTAAACCACAATGGTGAAGCCTGGCTCCGCCCAACTATTGTTCTCAGCCAATAACATTTAGCTGAGATTATAGTCTGGATACCTTGTTTGCATTGCTGGTTGTATTTACTTTATTTAGTTTTTATCTGTAAATGTGAAGCACTTTGTGACGTTGGTCTGAAAAAGGCGCTATATAAATAAATTTCTTCTTTTTTTCCCGGCCACCATAGCTGCTGGCGGACCAATCAGGGTGGGTTAGTGCGATGATGTTGAGTCAAGCGTGTTTTAAAATGGTGTTAGCTAGATCAGGCAATCGATACTGTTTGACGATTGGTTCAACGCTGCCCAAATAGTTTCAAAATGAACCAGAGATTATAACACTTCCCAATGGAGTGTGGCTACACCGGTCACTATTAGGTACTATGGTGAGTTTAGTCACTAGGTCAGTAGGTTGTGTACAGAATGTTCACACACGGATACACTCTACAGTGAAGAACGTACCTGTGCTTCTGTAAAGTTGTAATCCAAGCAGAATTCCAACCTTCCCAACTTTTCCTGCTCTTTCTCGACTGCTAGACCCTTTTTCTTTTCCTGATGCTCCTGCTTGGGAAAACGTTGTTTCAGACGTGCACGCACTCACACAATCGTTGTATAATAGGGCGATTTGTGGACAATGGCAGGTGGGTGCATGAAAAATACCAATGGCTGCTAATTGGGTTAAAATAACCTGACATGGCTGGTTTAACCACAAGGTGATTGCCTGTATTTGCACAGTCACACAGTGGGCACCTCAGGAACATGAAAACCACCAGCATGACGTAGTTGTTAAATCTGAGGCAGCGTCCGGCTTTGGTCGCCTAAGTGATGTCTAAAGGCCGGCTGGTGCAAGCCAAGTTACCACGCCTGTCGTTTCACCTCGGTGAAACCACATTATATCACAAATGATGTCACAGTGATGCCACCTTGTCAGCTCACTCAATCAGAATCCCAGCATTCTGCCACGTGACATGTCTGTTAGGACGTGACATGTCTGTTAGGACGTGACATGGGTGTGAAGAGTTCAGGTGCAAAAACATCTGACATTTTTGAGTTTTTTTTTTATTGGCAATATTTAAATTATTTGTCAGGTTTTTGTAAGAAGACGGGCAGATAGAAGACGTTTTTGCATCTGAACTCTTCAGGTGTCCTTTTACAACGTCAAGTGTGTCATTTATGGCTGCAAGGGATTCTGACGAGTGCACGTCAAATGCACGCTATACGCCTTATGTGTGCTTTGACCGCAGCCGAATCTAAATAACGAGGTTCCCTGACTTTGCATCCAAACATAAACAATGGTGTTTGCAGTGTTGGGCAAGTCACATCAGTTACTAGTTACTTATTACTCCTTCAAAAAGTAATAATATTACTTTACTTATTACTGGGTATTAAAAGTAATTAGTTACATTACTATATTACTTTCACAATCACTACCCTGCCTCGCCCCTTCTTAAAAATCACAACCTGTGTAGCCATCTCATTGTAGAATTGAATCTCTTTATTGGAACAATAATGAACCTTATGAGTCAACAATCAGCCAAAACATTGCAGCCTCTCAAACCAGATGATTGACAGGTTGGTTCAATTAGCCTACCCTAAATTTGCTAGGAGCAGAAAGCTTGTTCTTGTAACGCAGTAATGCAGCATTACTAAGCATTAGTAATTGTAATATTATTACCGTTTTGGAAATAGTAATTAGTTACACTACTAGTTACTAAAAAAGTAATAACATTACAGTTACTAGTTACTGCTCAACACTGGGTGCGTGCACACACAGTGCATTCATGAGCTTACCTGTTCCTTGAGACCCCGTACCTTCTCACCAGCCTCTCCCTCTCCCTCTTTGGTCTTTCTCCGTTTAGCGGCATGGTTCTCCCGCACTTTCTTGGTCGTCTTCTTCTTCTTCCCGCAGCATTTCCTGAAGGCACAGAAGAGGCAGCACCCCACCAGAACCATGATGATGACCACCAGGGTTCCCACCAGCCATGTTGGCACTGTGGAGACAAACACAACGCTGGCCTTGTCAAGGTGAACCCCTCGTCCCACCTCTGTCGTCGTGGTGACCTCGTCGTACGCAACACGGTCCACTGGAGATGCTCTCCCCTCGTCTGGGACCATGGTCCCCTTTCTCTTCTCAACCCTGTGTTCCTGCTGCTGTTCTCCTCTACTCTCCTCTCCTCTCCCCACCTACACAACCTCCTCTCCTTCTAACACCTGTTCGTCCTGCTCCTGTGTTGGTTCAGGCTCCAGGGCTGCAACACGTCGCTCCTTCTATACACAGCCAATGGCTAATTCTATGTTCCGCGCCCTGCTAACCATGGTAACATCAGCCTCGCATTTACATGCTTTTCTCTCACTTCACAAGGTTGCTGTTTTACATACCTATGATGGATTTAGGTAGATTGACTCTCCAAAACTACAAGCCAAGGTCCCATTACTGGTCCTTTGTTTTTGTAGTTTGTGTGTCAGGTTTAGAGAATATTAGGCGATATAATTTGTGATATGATTACTGTAGTATACTGTGTGGAAATGTGGAAATGATGAATAGCTCCCATGGTTGTGTTATGGTGGTGAGGAAGGTGCCCTCAGTTGAGAAACCATAATATGTGAATCATAAATATTAGCTGATAGATCCATGTATCCTTCATGCTACACTACCAGATGTTGGTGCCAACAGGACGATTATGGTTCAGTGGCTGAACTGGTTGAGAGCTCAACATGTTCGACATGCATTCTGCCCATAAACCGACAACACAAAAGATTGTTTGTTTGTTTAAATAATGATCTTACCACTGACTGTATAAGTGTGTTGCCATTTATGCCATTTAATAGCACAGTACAGCTTTAAAGCTGCTGTAGGTAGGACATTAAAGCTTCAGCTTTAAGAGAGCTAGGTAAAACACATTTGTGAAAGAGCTTTTGAACTATTTTGCAAATCAGCAACCCAAACCCCCCCTTTCCCTTCCGCTGTTCCCTCCCTTTGGAGCCCATTGGTCGGAATTGTTGTGAAGCCCAATGACAAATATGTTGTAGATGTGTGTGATTGACAGGCAAGGTAGATTCGCAGGACCAATCTGGGATAAGCACAAAAATAGCACAAATCCAAACTTCAAAATAAAACAGTTGTATTGTTGGTGCATAATACTCCCCCCCCCAATTAGTCAATATGTTATTTAATAACTTTGCTTCCTGCAGCAGAGGGGCGGGGGTAGCAGAGGCACTTACTTGTGAATTTCTCCAGTTCGTTAACAAATTTGTTCTTCATGTGGTCATGGTCGAGGCTCGGGTGGCGTTCGGTGTGCTCCAGGTGACGTTCAGTGTGCTCCAGGTGGGGTTCGGTGTGCTCCTGGTGGGGTTCTGGGTGGTCTGGGTGGGGTTCTGGGTGGCTGTGCTCGCGGTGGGTGTGCTCCGGTTCCACCGGCTCTGGTTCAGGTTCTGGTTCTGAGGGCGCCGCGGCCCTTCTGACCGGGAGATCTGCACTGGCCCACCTCATAGAAACTGTCAGAGGGAAGGAAACGGGTGTGTGTGTGTGTGTGTGCCTAATGTGGGACATATTTCCCCTCATACGTGGACAGACAGGGTTTGTTTAATGGCGCGTCAGTAAACATAAACAGCACCCCTGTTGGATCAGGCCATTTTGTGAACCCCACCCACCTTCTAATCTAATAATGTGTAGGCTAAGGACGTTTAAATAAGAGCAGTGACTAGATTGGCCAATCCTATGATTTGCTGTGATCAGCTGAGCAGGCTGGTCACTGAGATCAGATGGCAATAAGATGATTGCGATCATCTGACGATTGAGATTATGCATGGTGACTTTGTGTCCTGCCCGAACTATCGCTGTGCTTGATTTTAGTTTCAAACCTAAACAGAGAGCTGTGGAGGACGTGTTTGTGTGGTGGAGGTGCTATATTCCAACCAAGGAGAAGCCACTTTGGATATAAGCATCAGCTAAATTATACCTAATTGTAATTGCACTGAAACTGAGACGAATATATATTTTTTTTTTTCCACTCTCGTTCCATACCCCTCCTACAAAAATATAAATTGAAATGAAACAGAAAGCTTATTGGGCCCAATCACGTTTGAACCAGAACTATCCTGGCTTTGAAGTGTGCCGGACAACATCAGGACAGAAGCCATATATGTTTCTGCGTCACAGCCAACAGCAGGCTCTGGGCCAGATGCACAACATGGCCGATGAATAATCCACCTTCCTCTCTATGCGCATAATCTTTAGTTTATTTCTACTATAAGACCCCTAAAAATGGTTTCGGTCTGAATCTCTGGAGTGCCCATTTCCAAGACAAGCAGATATATTTCTAGTTAGTATGAGATTTGATTTGGAGGGATAATGATTTCATCTAATTTAAGCAATAAGAATAAACGATCAAAACTCATTTGGAAATGGGATTGAATATCTCCCATAAATTAAATTTTGGGATTATTTATGTGGATTTATTTAACACCACTTTAGAACTTTGAATAGTTATCCCACATACACATCTCAATGCCGTATTCCACATATTCCTCAAATATGTATTAGTTCAAGAACAGTTATTTGTGTCACCCATAACTCAATAACAATATAAACAATTTCTTACCTGCTAATGAATTCAGGTAAACTCTTGTTTATTGATAATTTGAGTGAAACAAGACGTCTACCTTCGCTGATCTCACACACACACACACACAAATAATCTGCGTGCTATTCCCACCTCTTCCCCAGAACCCGGTCTGAAACACAAGCAAATCAGTGCCGGGATTAGGCTTTGCCCACCCTTCCCCCGTGTGAGGGTCAGACACACATCTGTTGCCTGACAAGCCTGAGAGGGCAGACGGCAAGCGACCGACTGTTGTCATGCTCTCTCCAAGACCAAGGTGGAGTCTTAAGGTGCCGGTTGGTTCTTTACAGTGATGGGACATTAGTTGTTGGGAGGTCATCAACCCCAGATGAGAGATTGAGCTGTATCCTCACTAATTCCTCCCCCCAGTAGATGATCCATCTATGGACTACTTTACCGAGAGGGGAAAAGTCCCTCCCGTCAATCACAAGCTTGTCATTTCACTGTGGGAAACACAGCTCTGCTTTTAGTACACGGGTAATCTCCCACTTCATTCAGTTGTGCTGCATCAGTCCAGCAACACTGAAATATTGCAGAGCTAAAATGAGACTTCCGCTCCTCCAGGGATACAATGTAAACACAGGCGTCAAAGACAATTTTAATATGTAGGTCCATTACTTGTAATTATATCTAAAGCCAGCATTTGTAATCTTTATTTTTCACCATTTTGTCTTGGCAGGTGTATCTGAAGAGGGCATCTGAAACAAACAAGTCTGCCTCTAATGACACGTAACCGCGCAACTCAAGACTGGTCATTTTCTAAATTAGTGTGGCATTTTTAACTGACCACTTTGGACGCATAACAGCATGAGTAAGCAAACCTTCAGTGTGTTTATCTATGCTGTAGTTAGTATGTGGTTCTGTGTGTGCAAGCACAAGATTACACAAAGTATGGGGCGTGCGTGCACACGCGCGCACACGCACACGCACACGCACACGATTACCAGGAGATACTCAGCACACAGCAAGCCGTCAACAGCAACATTTATTTAAGCAATCATTCGGAATAGTTTCACAAATGAGTGAGACGAGCTAAGGGTTTTACAAAACTGCTCAGGACTGTAGTGACAGGATACTGGTCTGTGTGGTAAAGTGCACTCACACCTAGATCCTCATCAAAAAACCGCTACGATTTCACTTCTAGCACCAAAGATGGGAGGCCTGCCACAAATAGAACTGCTGAGGTATTGTTTTGTGGCTTAGCATGTTCCACTCACTAGTGAGAACTAGCCATGGAAAGGTCTTGGCATCATGTAACGGAAGAACTCCCAAGCACTCAAAACAAAATGGCCACCCTACAGGGTGTGCTTGTCGAAGAGGTACTCCCCCATGCCGCCCTGGGGGTCTGAGGTGACCAGGCGCGACAGGCTGCTCACGTGGTCGCCAAGCATCTTGATGGTGTCGTGGCTCGCCGGCAGGAAGTGCTGCTCCAGGAAGTCACACAGCTGCAGAGGAAGTGACAAGGATGTCGTGAAAAACAGGGATGATATAACAAGCTAGGGCAAATGCTAGCTTGTATTAGGTAAGGAAGCAAACATTTTAAATGTCATTGTCACATTAAAATAACAAAAAATTATACATAAATTACAACAAAAATAAAACACACCTATGTATATACACTCACCTAAAGGATTATTAGGAACACCATACTAATACTGTGTTTGACCCCCTTTCGCCTTCAGAA
>JAODUE010045882.1:0-18739 GCA_027564755.1 Amblyopsis hoosieri | reverse complement strand
TAGACATTTATATATAAAAAAAAATTCTCTTTCGAATAGGGTAGTGGGGGGTGCGCCCCCGCGCGCGGGGGCAGTCGGAGTTAGGGTGAATTTAGAGTATCCAAATGGAATATGCGGTGTACACGACCCCTATCAAGTCCTAGTGGGACCACCGCACACTGACCCCTCCCCCCCTCCGCCCTGCAGGTGACGGAGCAGGTGCACTACTCCATCGAGGCCCGTGTCAGCCAGGCCGAGGAGCAGCGCCACCTGCTGGAGCTCCAGCTCCTCAAGGCAGAGAAGGAGAAGCAGGAGCTAGTGGAGGAGAAGAGCAAAGCGCTGGTGTCTCTGGACGAACAGGTATTAACAATAAGCACCTCACCTTCAATGTTTTCCAGTCTTTATTTGTATGACCCATACATCATCTTGACTGCTTATCCATTATGGACGTGGTGTGTTTGGTTATGTGCATGTATATTTCTGTAAATAGTGCATTTTGATCATTTAATTTGTTTACACCGTGTTAGTTGAGCGAACTGAGGAGAAGCCTGAGCAGTGCCCAGGCCGACCACCAGGAGGTGTTGCAGAGAGTGGCAGTAGCAGATGCTCAGCTAGAGCAGGCTGTACTAGACTGCCAGGGGCAGGTAAGGAACTGGCTTCCCACATGGTCTGGTGTCATACACCTTAGAATCACATGTTAAATGTCATCAGAATGAAAGTTACATTGTTCCACATTTGTTTTCCATTTTTATTATTATTATTATAACTAGTATCCATGCAATGCAACCCATGTCAGCCATGGGCTGCAGACTAGGCACTCTAATGCTGCGTTCACATGGAACTCATGGAACTCCAACCGGATATCATGCTAGTGGACGAGAGCAGGATGGAAAAATGAGCTGTGGCCAGCAAAAAGATGGCATGCAGTCCAGTTTTAATATTTTCACTTTGCCATCCTCGGCGACGGCATTAACAACTGGATGTTCGTCTCTCCCTCACACACAGAAAAAACGTCGACAACGAGAAGCTAATACTAGACACAATACGAAAATAACAGCACACAACATTTGCCACTAAATAACTGCATCCAATGTATTTTTACCAAACTATTTGTAAACAGTGCGACATCACCGTAGCAACTGCCTTCCGTCTGGCTTTTTTGCCGCGCCCCCCAGAAAGTGTTTTCCGCTGTGCAATCTGCCGTGTTCATAGGCTGTGATCCATGTGAGCGCAGCATAAACCAGATGATGTGAATGGACATTGGCTGAGAACATGAGTCCGGTGGTTGTTAATGAAGCCCTGTGTGTGCCATGGCTCCCTCCACCCCAGGCCAGGCTGGCTGCAGAGGCGCAGGATAAGTATGAGCGGGAGATGCTGCTGCACGCGGCCGACGTGGAGGCCCTCCAGGCGGCCAAGGCCCAGGTCCTGCAGGCTGCCGAGCTCCGCCACCAGCTGGAGGAGAGGGCCCAGAGGGTCAGCGCCCAGCTGCTGGAGGCCAGGGTCTCCTGGGAGGAGCAGGAGAAGATGCTTAAGGTGGGCCAGCCACTATGAGCAGGAGAGATGTATGCTCACTATGTAGTATGTACTCACTGTATAGTATGCCATTTAAAAGGTGGGCCAGCCAGTATGAGCAGGGGAGATGTATGCTCACTGAGTAGTATGTACTCACTGTATAGTATGCCATTTAAAATACACCTTGGATGTTCAGGAGGAGATGTCCAAGGTGGAGAGGCGCTCCCAGGAGCTCCAGCAGCAGAACTCGCTGCTCCACGAGCAGATCGAGACGCTGAGCAGCAAGATGGCCGCTGACCTCCTGAAGATAACCTCGGAGAGTCCCCTGAATGTGTCTCTGGCCGGGGAGGGCGACTCCCCAGACCGCCTGCTGGAGATACTGAGGTTGGCCCGGGCGTATGGTGGTCCAACAGCAGGCTAGCCCAGAGGGTCCCACACTACTGACTCCCTCCCTCTTCTCCACCCAGGTTTGTCCGTCGGGAGAAGGAGATCGCAGAGTCCCGCTTCGAGGTGGCGCAGGGGGAGAGCCTGCGTCACCGTCTGAGGGTGGAGCACCTGGAGCGGGATCTGAAGGAGGTGCAGGACACCCTAACGGCAGAGAGGGAGAGGATGCAGGTACGCCTTATATGAACGCCGTCCATATGGAAGTAGACATGCGCCCATTGCACCTTTCCTTGCTGTTTACCATTCAGTTTGTATTATTTTTTTTATTTTAAGCAGTAATATCGTTTTGAAACCTGACTGTCCCGTTCCCATTTTCATAGTGCTTTCACTATTTATTTTACGGCTCAACTTACTTTATATGCGGATATTTCATTTTATATGCACTGTCTTGTGTATTTTACCAAGTAGCCTACCTCCGGTTAGCTAACTGACGTCGTCCTCGGACGCTAATGAGAATTTCCACACTGCTCAGAAACGTGTAGCTAGGTTACCATGACAGCTAGCTACAGGCGAGTGAACGTATTCGCGTCATCGAGCGCCATGGTAACAGCGGCTGTATCAGACAGACCGACCGGTGCATCTCTATATAGAACACAGCAGGTCCCCAGCGCTCAGCTGTATCTCCGACACAGGTGACGGCCAAGACGCTGGCCCAGCACGACGAGCTGATGAAGAAGACGGAGACCATGAGCGTCCTGATGGAGACCAACAAGATGCTCAGGGAGGAGAAGGAGCGCACGCAGCAGGAGCTGCAGCATCTCCAGGCTAAGGTACACTCGCGCTCCAGCTGGCACGCCCATGGCCAGTGCGGAGAACGAGTCAGGCTAACTGGTTACCTCTCGCCCGCGTTCAGCTGGGTAAGCTGGAGGCAGACGCCATGCCGATACGACAGGCCAACTCGGAGCTGAGCGACAAGAGTGGCATGCTGCAGGCAGAGAAGAAGCTTCTAGAAGACGAGGTGAAGCGCTGGAAGGCCAGGTCGCAGGTAACGGCAGAAACCACATAGCCGCGTTGCAGACGTGTGTATAATGCTACCAGTCCAGCACGTGGAGCATCTCCCTCAGTGTGTGTGTGTGTTTGCCTGGTGTCTGTAGCACCTGGTGAGCCAGCAGAAAGACACAGACCCAGAGGAGTACAAACGTCTGCACTCTGAGAGGGAGGTGCACCTGAAACGCATCCAGCAGCTCAGTGACGACAATGGCAAGCTGAAGGCAGACGTGGCCAGGTGAGGAGGCGCTGCGGGCCAGCGCTCAGGCATGGGCCTGCGCGTGTGTGTGTGTGTGTGTGTGTGTGTGTGTGTGTGTGTGTGTGTGTGTGTGTGCGTGAGACGTCCCTAGAGATATGACAGTATGGCAGTAAGTTACATTTGTAACTGACATAAGTTTACTTTCTAATTACAAATGTAGGTGTTAACACACAGATCAGCCACAGCAATAAAAGCACCTATCATAAAGCCATGGAAAATAATTGAAACTACAAAATGGGTTTTCAATCAAATTACTGGTTGTTTGTTCAGAATGTATTCTTTCAAAACAGACCACTGATAAAACATTAAAATCTGTATGTGGTGTAAATGTTGTGAACCTTTCCCCGTAGGAGTGCGTCTTCACTGAGCAGCCTGCAGAGCTCCAGCCAGGCCCTCCGCGACACCGTGGCCAAGCTCACAGAGGAGCGGGCCACGCTGAAGAAGGAGGGGGAGGTGAAGAACCAGGAGCTGCAGGATAGGATGCACAACATCACCCAGGTGAAGAAGATCGGCCGGCGCTACAAGATGCAGTTCGAGGAGCTCAAGATGGAGCACGAGAAGGTGAGGCCCAAAGGGAACGTCTCGTCCTCCTCCGAGCAAGCGCGTGGAGCATGTCCAAACGATGTGCTCTCTACAGATGGTGGCCGAGGCGCAGGCAGGCCCGTCCCAAGACCAGGAGGCCCGCCAAGCCTCAGCACAGGAGCTGCAAGGGCTGAGGGATTCTCTGGCTCAGGCTGAGTCCAGGACCAGAGAGCTGGAAGGCCAAGTGGAGAACCTCAACAAGGTAACGCTCACTGTTTGTATGACTGTGGCTTATAAACGCAAAACAAATCAGCGTCGGTGTGGAAGCGCTGCCCTATTGGTCCACTGACTTCTCCATGACTACTAGTGACCACCTCCAGTGACCCTGGCTCTCCCCCCTCCCAGGCGGTGGCGGAGCGTGAGGCGGAGGCGCGGGTCTCTCAGGAGCAGGCGGCCAGGCTGAGGCAGGAGGTCCAGGACAGGGCGTCCCAGGAGGACACGCTGAGGCAGCAGATGGCCGACGACAAGGAGAAAACCAGGAAGACCTTGATGGCCGCCAAGCAGAAGATCAACCAGCTCATGGGTAGGAAACCTCTGTTGGAGATATTGGAATGATAACAAGATGGAGCTTTGTGATGCGGTGAACATGCGTTTCAATGGAAGCAAACATGGAACGCTTCCGTTCTTTAGAGCTGCTTGCACACGGCCCAGACAAACGCCAGCTGTTGGATCAGTGAGCACCATTAGTTGGTGTTAGTTGGTTGAAGTTTTTAGAGTTTGACATGTCGGGTCGGGCGGAGTTGTGTAACATCTGCACAGACCAGGCAGCGTAATCCACCGTGCAAGGCCTGAAACGAAGTACATTTACCTCAAAACAGAATGCTACAGAAATACCTTTGTGGCCTCAGGTTGATCGTAGGTATTCGGGAATGAATGTAATCTACTCCGAATACCCATTAACACCCCCAGAGTGTAATCACTTGCAATAGTATGGTGAAATCTGTGTACCTCCCCATTGATTAGCATGGAACGCTGGGTCCTTCTGGTCTGCATAAAGTGAGAAAGGCCCTCTCTGATTCCTCTCTCTGCCTGCTTTTGTCCTTTACACCCCCCCACCCCCCCACCCCCCCCACCAGCCTCGAAGGAGCAGCTGTTGCAGGACAAGGAGGAGCTGCGGCAGCAGCGTGAGGAGCTGGAGGTGCGCGTGAGCGCCCTCAAGTCCCAGTACGAGGGCCGCTTCAACCGCCAGGAGAGGGAGCTCAGGGACCTTCGGGGCCAGCAGGAGAGGCAGGATCAGAGGGACGAGACCCCCGAGGCCGGCCCCAGCAAGGTGAGCCACCACACAGCACGCTGTAGGGGGCGGTAGGGAGGCTTGGTCAGTGGTGACACAGCTGCTGTTCACACAGCACACTGTAGGGGGCGGTAGGGAGGCTTGGTCAGTGGTGTCACAGCACTAATTAATAAAGTAATATCACCAAAACCAATGTTTAGTCCAGGGGAATATCCATGGAACCCCCTGAAAATAGCCTGTCCCCATGAACTTTTCACCCCACAGGTTAGTAGAATGTTTTTCCCCAGAGGAAACACTCAATGAAGTAGCAGTGAGTTAAGAGTCTGCTGTTTGCAGTAAAGCAGGAGAAAGGGCATTACATCGCTCTCCAAAACGACATTGCTGGTGTAGTGAAATTCATGCATAAAAATAGTGAAACCGTGATTATTCCTAAGACTATAATCGTACCATCAAAATGTCTAATCGTTGCATCCCTACTGTAGACACTATATTAGGGTAGGTGGTCAGTGGTGTCCTCTGGTGTGACACTATTAGGGTAGGACTGTGGTCAGTGGTGAATGGAGGTCAGCCGTTCATCGTCTCTGCTCTATAATGTCTTTGTCAGGCTCAGGAGCAGCAGAGGGGCTCAGACCAGAGACAGATCAGCCTCAAGACCACCCCAGCTGCAGACAGGGGCAGGTAAGACTGTTCATGTCTCATACTACAGACACTATAATATACGTGACTTCATGTGATCAGTTATTCCCCACCCTTTATATTTGGGCCAAACCAAGCGTTTCATGATGATGTTCGTATTAGCGCCAGTGCTTCAGAGCCCCCCACCGCCAACATCAAGCCCACTCCTCTGGTGGCGACGGCCAGCAAGCAGCCCGTCAACCCAGGCAACAAGCCCACTCCCAGGGCCAGCATCAGGCCCATGATAACCCCAGCCACAATGCCCACGCCCACGCCTACCGCTACAGTCATGCCCACCACACAGGTGGAGAGCCAGGAAGGTCAGTCTGCCAAGTCTCATCTGGTCATGTTAGCCAGCCTCACACCGCTAGAGAGAACCAGAAAACACTATTTCTAAGTAGGAATGATGTACAGATGTTCACTGTTCATGCATACAGTGGACTGTACTGTATGTTTTGGATTATAAGTAGGGATGGCACCGATCGGTCCGATACTGACTTAAATAGCGGTATCGGTGACAATTGTAACCCAACAGTTGTAACAGATCTATGGGCCTGATCCAATTAAATTAATTGACATGCGTAGGTCTGTCAAGCATCAGCCACGTCTAACCTACCCAGACCACACTATCAGCAGGTTTCTAAAATGCATATAAATCCTAAAATGGAGATTATCTGTCATTAACTTCGTATCGGTACTCTGTATCGGCCGATACCCAAAGTGCCGGTATCTGTACCAGTATCGGGACTGAAAAAACTGGATCATGCCATCCCTAATTATAAGTAGCGCCAGAGTATTAGTCACACTCATCAAAAAAAAAAATGGGAGGAAAAATAAACAAATCTCTTTTAGGTTTGTAAGTTGCATTTTTATTGACTATGGTACAGTAGCTGGTTTTGAATTGTCACAAATGTAATGTATACAGTTCCATCTCTTGGCCATAGCTATGCATGCAGTAGACAAAACACACAGCAGAGACGTGTCCATGTCTTCACTTCTAGCCAGTGCATGCTGCCTTATACTGGACCACACAATTGTGTGAAATCTGTATTAGTAGTAGTAGTACTGTTAAAGTAAGAGCACTCTGTGATTCAGTCAAAGATGCATGAGCCCACACTTGGGTTGTATCTTAAATTAATGTAGAGTGTTAAAGGGGACTTGAAGGAGATATTTGTTGAATTTGACAAAGTGTATTAGTTTACATTTAGCTTACAATAGCTGACCTTACCTTTTAAGAGCAAAACATAGAGGTGAACAGTCAATCGTGCCTTCAATACACAGTGTGTATTGAAGAGATGTGTGTCCGTGCTATTTTGCATAGATATATCTGGCTGAAAATAGTCACCGTGGCCTATTTATTTCCCAATGTGAGCTGGAAGCTAGGCTAGGCTAATCGGCCCTAGAGTCAGGCCAAACGTCCTCCAGTGTGTCCCCAGCCTTAACAGCAGCCCTCCGTGTGTGTGTGTGTGTGTGTGTGTGTGTGTGCGTGTGTGCGTGTGTGCGTGCGCGCGTGCGTGCGTCCGCCCCAGCCATGCAGTCTGAGGGCCCTGCTGTGGAGCACGTGACCGTATACGGCAGTGCCAGCGGCTCGGTGCGCTCCACCAGCCCCAACGTGCAGACCACCATGGCCGGGCCCATGCTGGGCAGCGGGCAGCAGAGCCAGACCCAGCAGGCCACCGCCTTCGTCCAGCCCACGCAGCAGCAGAGCGTGAGCCACGCAGAGCCGGCCAATCAGGAGCCACCGCCGCCCACGGTGATGGAGGCGGCGCCCAGCACGCAGGTGGAGAGGCCTTCAACCTCGTCAGCTGTGTTCGGTACAGGTGAGGAACCTCTGGACGCAGAGCCAATGCAGGCTTCACATATGATAACAGCATTTAAGCGATCTAAGCATACGGTCTAAACCGCGCGGCGCAAATTCCATTTAGGGCGTGTGTAAATCCACGTTTGCTATTTTAACGGCAGATAAACAGTCAGTGCTCCAGGCGCAAGGTTCAAAAGGGTTAGACTTGCTCTCTTCATATTTCATGTGTGTTTTGAGCGTAACATGCGATAAATCAGTCCGAGTGTCATCTCTTATTCCCTTTAAACATCCATTGCTATTATACTGGCGGGCTTGTGAAAGTGCTGGAGCAGACCATGTAGGCATTAGCGAGATCCCTAAAATATGTTTATGTAGGTTACAATAATAATATTAACTAATAATATTTCACATTGTACTCTTTAAATTTTAAATAATGTGCATATTTGTGTGCTCCTGCACGTCCCTGTATGTGTAACATGCAGAGTGCACGCGCGTTGTGCATTCGCCATCGGCGATACTATATTGATAATGCACGTTTACTTTAGACAAGGTCTTTGCTAGTCAATAACGCAATCACTTTCCGCTGCCTAAAGATAATTATGCGCCAGCAATGCTCTAGATCACACC
Organism: Amblyopsis hoosieri; assembly: GCA_027564755.1. Classification (NCBI taxonomy): domain Eukaryota; kingdom Metazoa; phylum Chordata; class Actinopteri; order Percopsiformes; family Amblyopsidae; genus Amblyopsis; species Amblyopsis hoosieri. The sequence continues at coordinate 10,642 of JAODUE010045882.1, read as the reverse complement.
TCTTGTTTGCACCAACACACCCACGGGCGCTCAAATTGGCGCAAGTGCATTTTCTATATAAACAACCTGGGGGCTGGACGGCAAAATGACAACTGCATCGGGCTGAAACTAGCAAAGACGCTTGCGTTTGCGCCGCATTAAGATAGGGCCCATTGACTTTGTATTCAGCAGACAAGACATAATAAGACATTCTAATGTGGATAGTTTGTCATTAACATAGCCTCATCTTTAGTCTCAGCCACGCCAGGAGCCTCCTCCATGTCCAAGAGGCCTCGTGAGGAGGAGCAGGACACCTCCAGCCTGGTCACCGACGTGGAGGCTCCCCAGGAGGACTCTGCCGAGCCCCCCATCCCCAAAAAGATACGCATGATACAGAGGGTGGGGCCCGAGGTCAGTCTGTGTTTTAGTGACCTCACTATGTAATGTCACCTGCCCTGCATGTTTAAGATGTCTCCCTGCTCCAACACACCTGATTCAAATGAATGGGTCGTTATAATTTGAATCAAATGTGTTGGAGCAGGGAGACGTTTATGGGTGCTTTCACATCTTGGGTGCTTTCACATGGTTCATTTGGATAAAAAAAAATATACATTTGCAGCATTTTTCATCTGTTTTTTTCCTTTTCACACCACATTGTTTTCTCTGGACTCCAAATAATTTGAGTTGGTGAAATGAACCAACATTCAGGAGCACAAGTCCCGTGACAACATTCACATCACTCATTGGCCAGATGTCTTTCAACATATTTCCTAAACGGCTCTTCTGTTGGTCAGAATTAACATGCGGGACTCAGGAGCATTCCAATGGAAATCCCAGAAGTAAACACAGAGAAGGAAAAGCCAGCAGGCAACATACCACTTTTGCAAGTCCTACTATAGAGACAAAACTGTCCTGCTCACATACTACATTATTTGTTTACACCAGTTTAGGCAAATTATTATTTTCAGCTGAGTACGGCAGCTGGTTTAGTCTAAAATTGCTCTGTTTTTGAGCAGTTGGGGTCCGTTTTAGGTCGGACCTCATTCTCACCGCAAACAAACACGTCTAGAGTTTATTTGAAAGGGTACCGAGACCACCTTTTCAAGGTCTCGGGGCACTGTTGCATTCACACTTGCCCAAACAAACTGCACCAAAGGGGGATATGACCTGGAGTGTGATTGAACTGAATGAGGCAGGTGTGAAAGCCATGCAGGGCAGTGGACTCCACCACCATGGCTGTGAACCACTGTTCTAAGGTGTTTGTTTCACCAGGAGGAGGTGCTTGCTGACGACAGCACTGAGGCAGAGGGAGTGGTTCCTACAGAGTCTCAGGAGGGCCCAGACGCTAGCCAGGTCAGCCTATAGCCACACACCTGTGTTAATGGTGTCTTTTGTCAGGAGAGAGACATGCAGATGGTTTAATAAAGGTAAAGTCAGCTATTGCAAGCTAATACAGTTTTTGTCAAATTCAACAAATATCTCCTCGCATTTAGCTAGCTTACTGTTCTCTGTGTGTGTTGAAAAAATGATCTGATACTTCTACACAGCCCTGGCTCCGTAAATAGTAACATAAACAAAGTGGTGAACACCGCTCGTATCAACAAACATTTAGAACTACACTTTGCTTCACAGTGCATTTCGACGTGTGAGGCGCCGCCACGGAGGACCGCGGAGCGATACTGTTTTGATTTGAGCTCAGTTAGAAAGAATGCCTGTCTTCCCCACATTCCCCTGCAGGGGGAGGTGTTTCCCACCCTGGAGGAGGGCAGCGATGAGGGGCCTTCTCAGTCGGTCCCTGCTGAGCTGGAGGTTCACCTCCCCCACAGGGAGGCCCCCGAGCAGCATGACATCATCATAGTGACGGACAGTGAGAGTGAGGAGGAGCAGGAGGATGAGGATGATGACGACGAAGAGGAGGAGGAGGATGAAGAGGAGCAGGTATGTTCTGATGTGTCCCAACTAGGACGATAGTAAATATTCATGTCATGATTAACCTGGCCAAAATAATAGTGATAGACTATATTGTCATGATTGTTTTCCATATTATTATTATTATTATTATTATTATTATACTCTTAAAATGGTTGTAAAATATACTGGAATCATTGGTTATGTATTGTTGTAACTGATATAGCTAAGGTTTGCCCTTATTACATTCTGCTGTCATAATTCTTCTTTCCATCATTCTGCTTAACATGACTACTATGACTATTCAGATAATGACAGATGTACCAAGTGTCTTTGGATAAAGCGTATGCTCAGTGCTGCAAATGTAAATGCTGCACAAAGCCAAATCACATCTACTGTCACAGTATTTTCCCCACCACTGTTAAGACACTGCTATTAGGAGCAAGAAGTTTCATGCGGTTGTTGATTTTCACTGGGGTTTGTGAAGGCCAGTTCCATTACTAGTAGCAATTAGAAGTTGTACTTTTCCGTAAGCTGCTCTGCATACACATACCAATGTTATGTCACCTGACAATGGCCACCGTATGACGTGGTTGTTCACATCCTGTTGGTGATCGTTACGGCACTTTGTTGCTAAACAGTTCATGTTGTTGTTTTACATCAACCCAGGGCTACGACGAGGAGGATGAGGAGGATGAGGAGGAGGATGAGGAGGAGGAGGAAGATGAGGAGGAGGAGGAGGATGATGATGAAGAGGAGGATGATGATGGCGGGATGGCAGAGGAGGGAGAGGAGAGTAACGAGGGCAGCGGACATGAGGCCTACCAAGTAGAGGACAGGGAGGTTAGAGTCACAGTCCTTAATTTCCACTACAACACACCCACACTCATGTTTTCCACCTATACGCACATCTCCGTCTCACATACACACACACGCATACTTGACCAGTGAGCGGCCAACTCCCTTGTCCTGTGGGAATTCTAGTCTGGAAGTATCCGTTCTATTACAGCTGGTGAAATCTGAGCAGCGCGTGCACATGTCGTTTCTAAGTCACTGGCCACATTAATTCTCTCAAACAACATCTGATAAACACAAGCATGTCATGACAACAGTGGTTCCACTATAACGAAATGCTGCCGCCTTTGATCTCAGGTTGATAGGGATGGGCTTAAGCTAAAAAGACTTCATCTACCATATAGTATAGCATGCTATGTGCACACACACACGAGCCACATGACGCAGCATGTACCACGGTGACATGTTTTCTATGTGCTCCTTGCTTGTGTGGCCGCCTCAGGGAGCTGATGTAACCGACCCGGGCACAGAGACTGAGGAGAGTCTGGGGCCGTCTGACTCCACCCAGAGGCCTGCTGACTCCCAGACGCCCAGCTGTAAGATCCAGGAAGCCCCGTCTAATGTGTACCCACACCCCAGACCTCCCTCCCCCCTCCTCCCACCCACACACACACAGAATACTGACATTCTCCAGATACCTTTCCAACTTCCCGCCCTCAGACACGCTGTCACACACACACACACACACACACACACACACACACACACACACACACACACACACACACAAACTATCCACGCGGTCACACACGTCTCGACAGCGAATTAGCTATCTGACCACTGCGCCATGACTTCGAAGGCTGTAATGTTGTTTGTTGTTCGTCTGGATGAGGCAAATCGCTTAGTCAAATCGCTCTTCAATCTAGGGCACAACATTTTTTAACTTAATGTTTTATTGCCAAACAGTTCTATGTAGTTTACTTTTCTAAAACATTTACGTCTGAGAGTACCATTTGACCCATCGGTAATAATAGTTCTCATGCACTTGCATATTCAGACTAAGCACAACGATAACATCTTATGGAAAATGTTTGGTGATGTATTGGTAATAGCATATGATTGAAGTGCATATGCTATTTGTCACGTCCATATTATGAATATACCACTGCCTGTCCGTATAGTCCATTCAGTAAAAGATCAACTCTGAACACGAGTGACACGAGTGAAAATGTTCATATATGTATCGTCAGTGCTAAACCATCCTCTGTCACCATGTGTTTTCCTCCATCAGTTGAGGGCAGCACGATGGAAGCCTTCTCCACAGAGCCAATCACAAGCTCCGCCACACGCATGCCACAGTCAACACGCAGACCGGTCCAGGTATGATGGCAGCCAGTACAATAGTACAGTGTCTATACTGTATCTCCGTTAAGATGTGCTCAGATGGAGCGAGGGGTTGTTTATGTTGTTGTGTGGCATTAGTGCATAGAAAACCCTCTGCATCTGTGTCCAGCAGCGTATGTCCGTTCGTCACCAGTCAGTGAGCAGAGTTCCTCAGCTCCCAGCCAGCCTGACCGGCAGTGTAAGTTTATATTTATGTGCTGCTGCCATGCCATGCCAGTGTGTGCCAGCACAGTCACATGACCCTGTCACGCCTCCCCCACAGCAGCACCTGTTTGACCACGACGACAGGATGGTCCCAAGCACTCCTACCTTGGTTGTCCCGCATCGCTCCGACAGCTTTGACCAGGCCATCCAGTGAGTCTCACACAGCGGGAACATACTGTATATCCCAAACCCTGACCAACGTCATGTGTTTTAGACTAGATCTGTTCTCTAATCAGTTCTTACGTATTACATGAAGTTACATATTAGTCTGGCGTTCAATGCAGACTAACTGGCAAGTGCGTATTAGGCTGGGATCTCTACGTTTTGATTTCTAAACATTTGCAACTTGCAAACAAAAATACCCCTGGATGAAATTGGATAGGTCTGCAACCAATCAGAGCAATGACCATCAAACCCGCCCCACATTAGATACAAGGTTGTGATTGGCCTGCTCAGTTTTGGAGCTTGCACGATCAGTATGGTCTCACAAGATTAGGATAGGACGTGTTCGGTGTGGGGAAAAAGATCCACTTTATTGTGGACCGTACAATGAACCAGAGATCAAGCGCTATCTACATGGGCCAAGTAGTGTTGGCAAAAGCGATGGACATTTCCTTAGGTAGTGTGTGTTCCATGACAGCCTCCACAATGTGTGTCGTATAGTGCTTAACTTAGGATACGTTTTCCAGTTCTCCCCAGGTGGCCGGTGTCCCCAGATTCAGGTTCGGACCTCCGGAGGAGCTGCTTCAACCCAGCTCCTTATCCCACTCTGACCTGGGTCAGCTGGCCTCACAAGGAGGTACACATCCCCCTCCCCCCAGGTTCTGGTAACATTAGACCACGGCCGTCAGTAGCACTACAGTTGAACCTCTTGTTTGTGCAGGTCTGGGAATGTATGAGACCCCTCTGTTCTTAGCAGCACACGAAGAAGAGTCTGGAGGCCGCAGTGTTCCCACCACACCACTGCAAGTGACACCACCCGGTAAACATTCTCTGTGTTACCTACTTAACGTATCCAGGAATGTACATCTGTCAAGGTCTAACACGGCGGCCTTTATTTTGTACAGTGAGCATCATTCCAGTGGCTCATACAAACATTAAAAATCATAAATGTATTTAAATGTGTACTTGTAGTTCTAACGTCAGATAATTGCATTGTTTTTTTGTTTTAATATTATATTTAAATGTATAATATGTTATTTATAATATTTGTCCCAACCTAAAGTGGAACAAAACTAAGCTAAACACAGATGTTATCATATCTCTGTATTTGATATAGTTAAACAATGAATCATTCTCTCACATGCCTACTTTGAGCTCACATGTCTGACCCTTTCCAATCAAGTGATAAATGTCTATCTAGTTGTGTATATATTTCTGTCCAGTAACGGCTTTCTTGGAGGTGCCCCCATCAGACGGAACTGAGCACGCCTCCCAGTCCGTTTCCACGGTGAGCACGTCCACCCCGGCGTTAGTAGTCCCGGGAGGAGCCAGTGAGGAGAGAGACGATGCCTTCTTGGAGCCAGACAGCGACAGGTTAGAAAGCTTCTTAAAGGCATGTCCTCTCTGTCAAGCAGCCTTTGTGTCATGCCTGAAGGCATTCATCTACTTGGCTAAGGGGCTAATGAGCTGTAATAGTCAGCACACAGTGTAGAACATCTCCACTTCACTCATCCAGTCAAATTAATGAATCCTTATGGCTTTGGCACACTGTATGTTGCTGCTCATGTATGCAGACCCAGCGCAGAGGTGTCTGTGGACGCCGTCATGTCCCAGGGAGATGTGGCGCAGCCCAGTCAGCTGCCTGACGATGCCAGCCTCCCTTCCACCAGCCAGGAGCCGTCGTCCAGCTCTGCAGGTGCCCTCCTCTCACTACGCACTGGCTCCCTGCTCACTCTGCTCTATGGATGTTTATGACCGGTGGTTACACAGGCTTCTTTTGTATTACTTTTATTATAGCTTTTGCCCCGACACCAAATTCATTCTAGAAACTGATTGCAAGACTTTGATTTAATGCTTAAGTGGCCAATCTTTGCGCATATAGGAATTTTGATGTCACTCGGCAACCAAAACAAGCCACATTAATCAGACAAAATACTGTATATAAATTGTTGTGTGTGTGTGTGTGTGTGTGTGTGTGTGTGTGTAGATTCAATCAGCAGTCAGCCTAAACCCTCTAGACCACTTCACCGTTGGTCAGATCACAGAGGTCGCATGAAAAGAGGTGAGAACTCCCACCCTCCTCCATTTGGGAGAATAAGTATGAAGCGGCATAACATTGTGGAATCATTTTCACTTTATTGGGTGTAGATTTATCAGCAATGAAATGTGAAGCGGTCTGAATATTTGAATGAATATATAAGACAATGAAAAAGATTATTCACACGCGTCAGTGCGTCAGTCATTTATTTTACACACAATTCCCATTCATTGCAGCACAAAGATAAAGTACATATTATAAAATATATCAGAATTTTGTAATAAAAATAGGCTAAAACTACATATCCTTTAATGTTTGTACTTAAAAATTATAATAAATGCTCTACATGCCCTAATACACATTTTCTTTTATATTAGGGCAAGCGTTTCCATCGCGAGGTATTCACGGAAGAAGATTTCCCAGATAAAGCCTTGACCAACATCTCAATCATTGGACATAATTCTTCATCTCAAGGCTGTTTTTGTCATGCTTGTTGTTCATCTGCTCTTAGCCAGTTGTTTTTATTGTGCAGTCCATAGTGAATCGATGTGTTGTTTTTTTTTTTATCAAACCAATAAAGAGAGAACATGTATTGTTTTGCCTGTGCAGTTTTTCAGACTGTCTTTGAGCACTTGAAGAAGTCTTCTGCAGAGTTTGTCTGGCCTGAGGGCGCCATCAGAGGAGCAGCGATGACTGGGCGCTCATCAGCCAACCTCACGCTGTAGTATTTTGCTAAGAAGGAAGAGGGCTTGTTAATGCGCTGTTCAGTGGGTTGCATTGGACAGCCATCTATACACTGGGCACACAACATGGTAAATCAGCCTCCCGTGTCCCTGGCTGCCTGTCAACTGCACCAAGACGTGCGTGCGCAGTTCCTTCAGAATGTGTGGGTGAGACTGACCTCTACAATACGGACATATTGCGCAGGCTGGTAACGGGATACTTTTTGTTCCCATTTAGAGATGTGTAGAAACACTAAACAAAGTGCACAGAATGGGCAGCTAGCAGACTGCGAGGAGATCACTAAGTGTATTATTAGCTTAGAATCGCCTACCCCACGTAATGGCTGAATTACAACATCTGCCCAATGAATTAATGGCAAGGTTTTGAATTGAAACAATTAACGGTCACAACAGCTGGCAGTATTATCTTTTTCCTTACATCTTGAGAAGACGTAGTACTTGTATCCCTCGGGTACGAAGCGGCTTGGCACTGACACAGCTGAAGTGACAGTTGAGGGGAACCCTTTCCAGGACACACGGATGTTTATGGGCGGGCCCAGAAACGATACTGGAGGAGGAACAGTAACTTAGCTCTGGAGGAAAGTGTAGGTCATTGGACTTTGTGTTTACATTGACCATTTGTAATGACACACAGACATGTTTTGCACTCATGGACCCATGTATCACTTTGCCCAGCTCCTGTACTGTAGCAGTATGTAAAGATAGAATAATCTAATTTTACCTGCTTGGCGAGCCACACTGTTGCTAACAGTGTATACGACATGTGGCTTCCTTCCACATGTGGGACTTGTCCCATACTGGTATGAATACTTCTGTACCAAACCCCCTGGTAGGAGTAATCACCAGTTCAGAATTTATTTCGTTAATTGAAACCACATTTGCACTTTTTGAATTGTATACTTTTAGGTCATTTATTTCACATTGATCTTAATGCCCTGTTACACTAATGTTTTATTTGGTTCATTAGACATCTTGTGTGGGGGGGGTCTATGAACTGCAATAAAGAGTTATATAATCATAAAAGCCAGCCAGGGTAAGCTGTCAGTCATGCTGACCATCCTGAGAGGTGGTCCAAGCACCCAAATAGACCGAGGATATTGTTCTGAGCAATTTGTTTTGTGGTTAATTTTTGATTTAGATGTATTTGCTGTGAAATAAACCAGACTTGAGTCTTGTCACTCACCTCTCTTGAAGAAATACACAGACTCTTTTCTCTGCTTATACTGGGGCACAGACAGAGCAGCTGTGATATGTCCCCGCAGCCCATCAAAGCCTGCTTCGATTGGCTTAGGATAGCCAGGGTCTACAACATCATTGTCAAACCGCCAATACTGCATTCCCTACAAGAATCATGAACATCACAGGCACATCAAGTACTTACTGTATACATATAAACAGATACATATGTACGCAATAGGGAAAGATCCCTGAGTCAATATTTTGTAGACTCAAATACCAGACGTAAAGGTTGAGCTTGTCGAATGGGAAGTGCTTAGAGAACATACCTTGAAGATGTATGTTTTTCCCTGACAGTTGCAGCGGCTACAACAGGATCTAGAGGATAACATACCTTGAAGATGTACTGTATGTTTTCCCCTGACAGTTGCAGCGGCTAAAGGGTGTCTAGAGGAGGACATACCTTGAAGATGTATGTTATTCCCTGACAGTTGCAGCGGCTAAAGAGTGTTTAGAGGAGGACATACCTTGAAGATGTATGTTATTCCCTGACAGTTGCAGCGGCTAAAGAGTGTCTAGAGGAGGACATACCTTGAAGATATATGTTTTCCCCTGACAGTTGCAGCGGCTAAAGACGGTGTCTAGAGGAGAAGGCACACCCCACACTTCAGTGATGCCCCGAGCAGGACCAGGCACCCTGTATCTGTCCAACATCCAGAAGTAGTGCCCTATGAAGAGCATTGATATGTTATTAGGTCTACCACCAAATGATATCACCTCAATAAATAGCAGCCAACAGACATTTACTCATAACGAAGTTTTAGATTGTTGTGCGATACAGGATGCAACTGAGATTGAGGAGGTTGACCTTGGGAAGGCCTAACTAACTTTACTTAATTTGTAGCTAACCTCTGAAAACCACTATTGTGCCATTTCTTAATGTGGTGAGTGCAGTAGCTGGACGGCCACTGCAGAGGTTGGTGTCATTGCTGTCATCTAGAAAAGAGGAAGAGAAGGAAAATACATAAATAAACTCCAGAAACAGCTGCAGCCTGCAAGAGTAGATTAGTGTTTGTTCTTCACAATACGCTGGACAACTCATGACAGTACACTTGGTTTTATTCCATTACATTGGAACAAACTCTTTAACCATTAGCCAATTTGGGGTGTAGGAAAACATGCACATCTGTCACCTAATAAAATGTAGCCTACTAAGAAAAAACCCTGAAGCAAGCTCATAAAACACACTAGCAGTTAATTGCCTGACACAACAACTTGTGTTAAAATGATACATTATTATGCAATATGATAAGGTCTGCCATATCCTACCTGCTTGATAGTCTGTCAGCTTGTCAATGCTGAGGGTCTGTGTGTTATCACTAGGCCTGGGTTTACGGGTCGGTTTAGCCACATTTGGTTTAGCTGACGGTGGTTTGGACGGGACGGGTTTGGTCTGAGGTTCTGAGGGAGTTTTAGTTGGTGTGGGTGTGTTGGGAGCTTTACTGGTTCCTTCTATGGTCACGCCATCCACCGTCTCCCCATTGGTCGGCTGTGTGGGTTTTGGGGAACTCGTGAACAACTCATTAGGGGATCCAGTCTTACTCCAGCCTTCTGTGGTGTCCCGTCTGCTCTCAACGTCACTGGCATTTGGATGGCCAGGGCCTGAAGGGGGGGTAGTTACTGGGCTATCAGCCACGTCTGCTCTGGTGCCGTCACTGTTTTTAATCCCTCCCTCTGTGGTGGATGTCTGGTCAGAGCTTGATGTGCTGATCTCAGGGGTGGAGCCCTGGGTAGACATCATGGATTGTGGAACTGTAGTTGGACTGGCACTTGGGAAGTTTGCCTTGGTGGATGCCCGTATGATGTCTGGGTCAGAGGGCACGACTTCAGTCTGTTCGGGAGAGGGCTTCATTGGGTCTTCATCCTGGGTCACCTCTGGATTCATAATGTCTGCAAGCACACCGCTGCCTTCATCCTGGGAGTTATCTGTGGGAGTGGGCCCAGGCTGGGTCTCAGAGCTCTGTGTAGCCTGGCTTGAGATATGGGGGGTATCTGTGGGAGTGGGCCCAGGCTGGGTCTCTGAGCTCTGTGTAGCCTGGCTGGAGATATGGGGGGTATCTGTGGGAGTGGGCCCAGGCTGGGTCTCTGAGCTCTGTGTAGCCTGGCTGGAGATATGGGAGTTATCTGTGGGAGTGAGCCCAGGCTGGGTCTCTGAGCTCTGGGTAGCCTGGCT